>RJWM01013032.1:0-54645 GCA_004363535.1 Dasyprocta punctata | reverse complement strand
CTGCCAAAAAAAAAAAAAAAAAAAAGAAAAAGAAATTCCAGGAGATTGGACAAGAGAATCCTCACTGTGTTCTCATTCTTTTCAGTATCATCAAAATTGCTCAAGGCACTTTACATAAAATACGAGGAAATTTCACTCCTAAATACATAAATATGGACAATCCAAGTTCAAAGATAACTCAAACATAATTTAAATATTTGAAAATCATTTCCCATTAGACAGTTTTCTTAGTATTCTTTATTTCCATGTTCTTTTCCTATAACACTAAAATAATTGAAATTCACATAATTTGATCAACATTTAACTGAAGTAGTAGATATTAAATTAACTTGTGGCTAGAGACTAGCTATTCACTCAACAATCATTTGCTGATTACCCCTTACCTATCATTATATAGTAATATGAAATATGATACACAAAAGAAAATACAGAATACAAGCACAGTAGTTAGTGTAAGGAACTACACATAATCATCATTTTTCTCAGAGCAATCTTTTTATTGTCTTCCAAATTATAATATTGCTTCTACTACAGTATTTTCCCCAGGGTCTCTATCATCAAACAGCTTTTGTAATTAATAAACACTGTAAAAATTTTTAAAAATAAAAAATAAACATTATAATGAGACTTCAGGCTCATGTTCCATTTGTGACTAAATCTTCTTGAATACCACCTGAGACCATCACTGACCACTTCAGATAAGGAGATAAAAGAAAGCACACTACAAATAAGATTTGCTTGAAACTGAGCTCAAAACAGAGAACGACACCAAGATGCAAGTGGAGAAGTACAAGACAACCAGATGATGCAAATCTTTTAGTCATATAAAATATACAGAATTACTCTGAAGCAGTAAGAAGCTAGACAAAATAAAGCAAGAACTATGATAAAATGTGTAGTTTAGAAAAACGACTTGCTGCAATGTAGACAAATGACTAGGCATGGTGAAATGAGAGGTAAAAAGACCAGAGCCAAAGCTGCTGCAGTAATCAATGCAGTCATAAAATGACAATAATCTAAGCTAGAGGTTACAGTCAGGATGCAAATAATTAAGTTTTAATACCTGTTTAGGGAATATTATCAAGAGAAAATGGAAGTCACCAAAACATGAGATATAAGATTCCCTTGTTTAAAGTTTGGTCAAGATGAAAGGTAGAAATAATTACAAACCAACACACCACCTTGGGCAAAACATAACAAATTTCCTTTTGAAGACTTAAACTTACATACAAAAACATCAAGACTCATACTAATTGAGGAGATAAGCCTGGTCAAAAAAATGTTCTAGGTGTTTTGTCTCTGAAAACTAAAAAATAGCTTAGATTCAGACAGACCATGTGAAACTCCAGTGCCACAATATACTCTGTTAATTAATTAGTTTCATCCTAGTCTTTTCTTTTGTAAAGTTCGAAAAATAATGCTTTCCATACTGTTAAAATTAACGATACAATGTATTAGAAATGCTAAGCACAGGGCTGGTGTACTCTAACACAATAATTAGTACTGGTAATCACAGGTACTGGTAATCACAGCAGTATTACCCAGGATGAAAGACAAAGGTGAGCAAAGGAGTTCACTTTTCAACTAATGTGAGGGGCATGAAGAGGCTGGAAGACAAAAAAGGTAAAAATCCTTTGGCTGAAAGCTCCTATCCATAAGAAAAGGGAGTAGTAGTCTGAAAGAGGCATTGTGGCTGGAGAAAGTTGCTGTTCTGAGCTCCTGGCCCTTACCTTATACAGGTATGGGAGAAAAAGTGTAGGAGACAATTTGAGCGACTCCCCTTCAATGTAGAACAACTGCTGCAACTTTGATTATATTGAGGTTTATTTCCATAGACTGATATGTATAGAGCTGACTATGGTATTTCCTTCTCTCTTCAATTAGCTCTAAGCATTGTAAATAAGGATAGCCAAGTGACTGGCATGTAATCTCTAAAGCCATCAGACAGTCTCCTGCTTCCTCGCATAGTGCTCTTTATAAAAGATATGAGCACAGTGCGATGGCAGAGCCAGTCAGCTCCAGGAATGTCAACTGGGTATGAGCCTCGAGATGAAGAGTCTATGAGTCCCCAGGGCACAAAAGTTTACATATCAGAAACTGAAGCAGCAGCCTACAAAAACAATTGAATTGCTACCTTAATTAAATTATGCAGATTGATCCTTCTACGTATCATTCTCCCTGTATTTTGCAAAGATGCTCTTCTCCCTACCTGGCTAGCCAGCTCAAGTTACTCATGTAGTTCCCGCCATCCTCACTATCACTCATCCTCGAGCCACCTGCTTCTTCACAAGATAATAAATTCTGGGAGAGGCCTTGGATGAGGGCCTTTATCCACATATCCTCACAGAGATTTGGCTTAAGACCCCCTGGCTGCCCTTAACTTTGAATATGTGTTGGTGTTTTTACTCTCATCGTGGGTTGCATTGGAGGTGGTAGACTGGAATTAACTTGCTGGGATTCTAATAATGTATCAATAGGATTACAAATACAACTTTTTTTGGGTTGTGAGAAAGACTGAAAAAGGGATTACATACTTGGATTATCATACTGAGTATTTGGGATTACAATAAAAAAGCATTCTCCACGTTTGATAGGGTCACAAGGAAAGTAGTACCTAGGGAGAAAGAGGTGGGTTCCAGCTACAGCAAAGAGGTACAGCATGAGGGAAAAGGAATATGAAATGGAAGACATGTCACATGTATCATGAAAGGGAAATTCTGAAGATATTTATGTACTTTAATACTCATTTAAAACATAGTGCTTGAAAAGAGAGAAGAGTTGATTTTAAACCAGCTTATACTCATTTAATAAATATTTGAGTGGCTATTATACACACCATTCTGGTTAGTGTAGAGCAGTGAAAGTGAACCTTTTAAAGCTTTCAATGGGGACAAACAGTCCACTGCAGCATACGTGCCAATGGTACACCACTACTGCTACAGAGCTTACATGCTTAAGAGAAGAAAACCAATGTGCAAAATAAAAAGTGATATGGTGATATATTCTATGGAAAAACATGTCAGTGAAGGCACAGTGAACGGACAGAAAGGTTCCATTTTCACTAATCAAATAAAGAGATATTTAAATATATTCTTGAAAAAAATGAGTGCATGAACCCAAAGGAAATTATGGAGAGATTTTCAACAAACATAGTTTCACTGAAACTGCACAAATCACTGATGCATTGGGAAAGATGGAAGGGGAAACAGCCAGGGATGGAATCAAAGGAATTAATTAGAACGCTACTGAGGGAGATGGTGGAGTGGTAAGCAGCAGGGGTACAGCCTCTCTGAGATTTGGTGTCCAGGCATTGAAAAACAGCAATATGAGGAAAAGCAGGAGAAGTGGGTCCCCTGGAGCCAAGAAAGATCTGAAACAATAATTGAAGCCCATGAGGAGACTGAAGAGAGAAACTTCAACAAAGAAGGAGGAGGTAGCAGGTGGCACCTTCTTCCTGAGCCTGGACTTACTGTGTGGGAGGAACAATTCAAACATGCAGCTGCACAGTCACTCCTGGCCACCCCAGAGGCCTTCACAGAGAGATGCACCACTGGATCAGAGCAGCAGACATGGAGGACTGCAGTGGCTGCTAAGTGGTACAAGTTCAGACATCCCAAAGGAGCCATCTTGGCAAGAGGCCAACTGAGCCTGGAACTCAGAACAACTGCTGGCTCCATTCAGGGGCCCCCAGTGAAGTTCACTCCAGAAGAAGGCATACTGACTGCTGCAGGTTAAACTGGTCTGGTTCCAGCCTCACGACCATAAAAGCAGACTGAACTGCAGAGGAAATAGATGCAAGTTCACTGGGGCTACCCACCACCCCACCGTAAAGCTATTGCTGGACTGCTGGTATCAATCAACATGGGTCTGAACTCTGCCCTCATTGTCTACCAGTGATGGCAGAAATACTGGATGAAGTGGACTTCTGTAGTTTTCCTTTTTTTTCTCTTTTCTTGATTTTTTGGGTTTTGTTTGTTTGCTGTTGTTTTCTTCACTGCTTACTCGTTTTTACACGAGTGTGAACGTGGTTTCTATTTTTGCGTGTGTGTGTGTGTGTGTGTGTGTGGTTGTTGCTCTGTTCTGGTCTCTTTCTTTGTTTCTTCCTCCTCTCTTTCCCTCCTGTCTTCTGCACCACTTTCCCAAAGTTTGAGTGATCTTCTTTTATCCTCCAGCCTTGCTTCTAATATCTTCCTTTTCTTCTGTTTCCCTGTCTTCCCCCCAACCTCTTTTTCTCCTAAGGGGAAAACTGTCATATTAAGGGCTTCTTTACTGAAGTGAATTTTCTAGATTGTTTTAGATTTTGTTATATAGCCACAAATCCAGTTCATACAGATAAAGTCGGCAAATTAACAGTTACTGCAGTTTCTCATTTTCTAGACTGTATTTGATGCTATTGTTAATAACCAAAGTGACATAATAGTTCTAATGAGTTGTTCTTCATATACGAGGTTCGAAATTGCCTAAAGGTCATAAAAAATACTATAGGCCAGTGACAAACAACCATGGCCTGGGCCAAGTAGGTGGCAACTTCTCATTCGCAATAAATGGAAGAGGTAGGATCTTGAAACAGACTCAAAATCCAAAAGCCAACTACATCTGGAAGACACCTCTGAGAACTAACTGTTTTCTAAGGGTTCTAAACACTAACAATAAAGTAATTCACCATAGGCAACTTACAAGCATCAACACAGGAATTAAACAAACAAACAAAAAAAGAAAACAAAATGAAAAGACACTTAAACAAGCTGCAACCACAGTCATCCAGCTCACCAAAAACAAACCAAGGAGGCAATGAGCTGGGACATCTGAAAGCCACCCACCTGGCCTCTCTGAAGTGGTATCAGTGGAAGTAATAAAGCAGATGAACAAGGCTCTAGAAAAAATTAAATCAGAAATTACTTCTCAGATAACTGCAGAGATGGTGACCATAATGAAAGACACACTTAGTGATTCTGAAACAGATACAGATAAAGAAATAGAGGATCTTAGGAAAATGATGAAAACTATGAATGCCCAACACAGCAAACAAACAGAAGCCATAAAATAGATTCAAACAGATACCCAAGAGATTAAAAATTCCATTGAAAGTATATGCAGGAGGATGAGCCAGTGTGAGGACAGAATGTCTGATACAGAAAACAGGATTGCAGTTAGTGATCTTGAAAAGATTTCTTAAAAATAGCAAGGGATCATGAGAAATCAATGCTAGATGACACAAAGAAAAATAGAGTAAGATTGATTAGACAAGAAAAAAGGAGAAGGTAGCACAACTGACATTTAAAAAAAAAAAAACAAAAAAAAAAATTATTCACAGATGCCATGGCAGAAAACTTCCCTTGCAGGGAAAAACCTGACATACAGATAAGTGAAGCATATAATACTCCAATTAGCCATGATTGAAAAATCTACAGCAAGGATTCAAGAAATGTAACATTAGAACAGAATATTAAAAGCTATTAGAGAAAAGAAGAAAACCACCTATAAAAAGGCCACCAGAATCACAGCAGACTTTTCAGCACAAAACCTCAAGTCAATGAGAGCTTGGACTGAAGTATTTCAAGCCCTAAAAGAGAACAACCTCCAACCCATATTGATGTATCCCACAAAACTTTCAAAATTGATGGAGAAATAAGATACTTCCATGACAACATCTGAGGAAATTCATGAACACCAAACCAGCACTCCAAAATGCTTTGAAGGACATTCTAGAAAGAGATTAAGGATTACAACTCCCTGAATCCCAACAGAAAGAATCCACCAGGTAAGGCAAAAAAGTAAAGAGAACAGATAAAAGGGAGCCAACAACAGGAGAATAACATGACAAGGATAAATCAATACATATTAGTTATAACCAACAATGTTAACGGTCTCTATTTACCAATCCAAAGAAACAGACCAGCAGTATCGATCAAGACGCAAGATCTGACCATATGCTGCATACAAGAAATGCATTTTATTAAAAAAAAATCATAGACTGAAAGTCAAAGGGTGGAAAACAATACTCCATGTGACAGAACCTAAAAAAAAACGCAGGCATAACTATTCTTTTTATAGACAAAGTGGATTTCAAGCCAAGACTGATTAAGAGAGACAAAGAAGGTTACCACACCCTTGTAAAGAATAACCCAAGAGGAAGAAATAACAATCATAAATATATATGCACCACACACCAGTATACCTAACTACGTAAAACAGGTATTAATGGACATGAAAAATTAAATAAGCACTAACACAATTATATTGTGCTCAATACCCCACAGTCACAAATTAGACAAATCAACAAAGAATATTAGAACTGAACCAAACTTTCGAACAAATGGACTTAACAGATGTCCACAGAGTGTTCCACCCCACAACATCGGAATACATGTTCTTTTCAGCTGCACATGGAACATTCTACAAAACAGATCCAATACTAGTTCATAGAACATGCTTAAGTAAATGCAAAGGTATTGAAATTATTCCATTAATATTATCAAACCACAGTGCAATGAAACTGGAAGTCAATAGCTGATGGATTCATTGGTAAGTTCTACAAGAAATTTAGAGAACACTTAATAATACAATTTGTCAAACTCTTTAATGAAATTGAAAGGGAAGCAATATTCCCAAATTCACTCCTGGAAGCAAGCATTACCCTGATACCAAAACCAGAGAAGGACCCAACTAAGAAAGTGAACTGCAGGCCAATCTCCCTAATGAACACAGGTGCAAAATTCTCAATAATATACTGGCAAATAGAATGCAGCAAATCATCAAGAAGATTATACAGCATGACAAAGTAAGATTCATCTCAGATATTCAGGGATGGTTCAACATATGCAAATCAATAAATGCAATATACCACATTAACAGAGCCAACGACAAAAAACATGATCATTTCAATGTATGCAGAAAAAGTGTTTGACAAAGTGCAATACCCATTCATGATAAAAATCTTACAGAAAATTGGAATAGATGGTCTTTATCTCAATCTGATAAAAGCTATCTATGACAGACCAACAGCCAACATCACACTAAATGGACAAAAACTGAAAGCTTTAATTTTAAAACCAGGAACATGATAAGGATGTCTGCTGTCTCCACTCTTACTCGATATAGTTCTGGAAATGTTATCCTGAGCAATTAGACAAGAGGAAGAAATAAAACAAATTAGGATAGGAGAGAAAGAAGTTAAATAATTATTCACAGATGACATATACTCTACATAGAAGACCTCAGAAACTCCACCAAAGACTTCCGGATTTAAAAACTAAATTCGGTAGTGTAGCTGGTTACAAAGTTAACACTCAAAAATCAATAGCCTTCCTATACACAACAAAATACTGAGAGAGAAACTAGCGAAACAACACCTTTCACAATAGCATCCAAAAGAAAATGAAATACCTAGGCATCTAACAAAGGAAGTAAAAGATCTCTATATTGAAAACTACAGTACTCTGAAAAGGAGACTGAAGAGGGTATCAGAAAATGAAAAGATATCTCTTGCTCTTGAGTAGAAGAACCAATATAGTAAAAATGGCCATACACAGATTTAATGCAATCTGAATCAAAATTCCAAAAGCATACTGCACAGAATTAGAGAAAATCCTAAAATTCATTTTGAACAAGAAAAGACCTAGAATACCAAAAGCAATTCTGAGCAACAAATGCAAGGCAGGGGGCATCACAATCCCTAACTTGAAATTATACTACAAAACTACTGTGACAAAGACAGCGAGGTACAGGCAAATAAAAAAATACGTATGTACATACATACATACTAGACCTGAGGATCAATGGAACAGATTAAAATATGCAGAATTAACTGCAGACATATCTAGCCACCTTATCTTTGACAAAGGTGCAGAACACAAAGGTACCTCTTTAATAAATGGTGCTTGAAAAACTAGCTTTGTACATGCCAAAGACTAAAGCTAGACCATGTCTATCACCTTGCACTAAACTAAAATCAAAATGGATCTAAGATCTAAATATTAAAATAGAAACACTAAGTCTGCTATAAGATAGAATGGGTAGAACTCTTGAAGACATTGGTAGGCAAAGACTTTATGAATAAAAGCTCAACTGCACAAGAACTATCACAAAGAATCAACAACTGGGGTCTCATCTTATTAAAAAGTTTTCACACAGCAAGAGAAACCACCAACAAAGTGAAGAGAAAACCCACAATGTGGGAAAAAAATTTTGCCACTGTTCCTTAGACAAAGGATTACTAGCTAGAATACATAAAGAACTAAAAAAAATCAGATCCCCCAAATTCAAAAACCCAAGCCAAAAAAGGGCATCTGAAATGAATACACACTTCTCAGTGAAGAAATACAAATAAATACATGAAAAAATGTTCAAATCATTGGTCATCCAAGAGATGCAAAGTAAAACAACACTGAGATTCTATCTCACTCCAGAAAGAATGGTTATCATCAAGAAATCAACCAATAACAAGTGCTGACAAAGCTGTGGGGAAAAAGGAACCCTTCTCCATTTTTGGAGTGTAGACTGGTGCAACCACTATGGAAATCAGTGTGGAGATTCCTCAAAAAATTAGAATTAGAAGTTTCATTTGACCCAGCTAGTCCTCTTCTTGGTATCTTCCCAAAAGAATTAAAAGCATCACAACACAGCGGTATTTGCACACCCATGTTTATGGCAGCGCATTTTGTAATAGCTAAATCTTGGAAATAGCCCAAATGCCCATCAATCGATAAATGGATTAAGAAGATGTGTTTTCTTTATACAATGGATTACTATTCTGCCAAAAAGAAGAACTTTGAGACATTTTTAGGAAAAGGGATGAACCTTAAGACCATATTTTCAAGTGAAATAAACTGTACTCACATGTTCCTACTATCACATGGTTTCTCTGGTGTGAGAAACAAAAAGTAAATGACCAAAATAAAATATATAATAGTGTAAAATAGGAAGAAAATGTTCAAATTGGAAAGGGAACTATGGAGGGAGATGGGGAAAAGGAAAGAAGGGAAAAGAAAAAAGTGAGAAAAGAAAATGATAAAATGGAAACAAAGATTTTATAAAGAGGGATTGAAGGGATGTTAGTGGAATGGGACAAAAAAAATCAAGTTATATCGTGTACAGGAATAAACGCCCTATGATGAATGTGATCATTATGTATACCTAAAATGTACCAATGAAAATCATTTTGTTTGAAAAACAATTTTTTAACAAAGAAAAAGCTACTGAGAATATTGCGAATGAAAAATTAAAGTAACTGACCAGGCCATATCAATGGAAGAAGTAAGAAATGTTAAAATTCTAAACATATTTTAAAGACACAGACTACATTTCTGATACATTAAATGAGTTGAGAGAAACAGGATGAAATTAGGAGTGGCTCTAAGAAGTTTAGTTTCACCAACAGGAAGGAAGGACTTATTACTAATTGTGATAGAGAAGACAGTGGGTAACCAATTAGGGGAAAATATTTAGTTTAGTTTCAGACACACTAGGGTTAAGACAGGTAAACTGATACAAAGAAGGCAACTGTATGCCAGTCTGGACAAGGCAGAGGTCCAGCTTGAGATGACTATTAACTCGTACAGATTTCTACAAAAGAAGTCTAAGACTGAGCTTGCACACTCCACTTATAAGAGATTCAGAATGTGACAGGAAATCAGCAAAGAGGGACTAGTAAGACAAGAGAAAAACAAGATTCTTGGAGGCCAAAAGAAAAGGTTTCAAAGAAGAGAGTACAATTAGGTTCATCCAAAGCAGCTGATAAGTAAGAATGAGGACCGAGAACTGACCACAGAACAGAGCAACACAAGGTAATAAAATCTTTTTTTTTTCTTTTCTTTTGCAGCACCAGGGATCAAACTCACACCTGCCAGACAGGCACTTAAGCCACTGAGCCAAACCCCCCCGCCCTGGTTTTTTTTGAGGCAGGGTTGCACTATGTAGCTCAGGCCGGCCTTGTGCTCACGTTGTAGCCCAAGTCGGCCTTGAACTCACAACGCTCCTCCTACCTCAACCTCCTGAGTGCTGGGATTAAAGGCATGCGCCACTACACCCGGCTCTAACAAAATCTTGATAAAAGCATCATAGGTAGCATAGTGGAGAAGAAAACTTACTCAGAATAAGCTTGAAAGGAGAAATACAACAACTCTTTCAGGGAATTTTAGAATGCAGAGAAGCAAGTTAACAGCTGACGAAAAGAGGAACTTCAAAGGCTGTTTAGGAGTGTTTCTCCCTTTTTCTGAGATTGGAAAAATAATGGTACAACAGTATGGAAATGCAACTGGGCACACAGACGGGGTCTGGTGCTCCTGGGAGGGCTGGCCTTTGAGGGCAGTGTGATTCATCAGATAACAAGAAAAGCAGACTACATGAGGACAGATTCTGGGAGGAGAATGTGGATAGCATGAACCTATGGAAGTTTTCATCTGATGCCTTCAATTTTTTCATTAAAATAAGAAGCACAAGTGCCCATTGAGAGGTTGAAGGAGGATGTACTGGGGCTCACGGACAAAAGATATAAAGTAGGAGACTGAGAGTGAGGACAGTGAGAAGTGAATAGGGTAATAACAGGATTGCTGAGAAGTATTAATCAGGCTTAACTTAAGGTTCAAGACTATAAGTTTAAAACTATGGAGAGAAACTTCTTTCTTCAAAACAGATACTGTTCATTCTCCTACACCAATAAACTTTTAATCAGTGAATATAACATGTCTATGAAGACTTTCAGAAACAGAAGCACAATTCAATGTCATATGAGAAATATTTTTGCAAAATCAGTTTATCAAAAAGATGTAAGCTAAGTGACTCTTATTTCCCAAAGCATAACTGAAAGATAAAACTAGAGAGAAAGCATTATCACTATATTGCTTTCATATCTAAAAATCTTACCCACTGAAAAGAATCTACCATGGTCTACCTTTTCCTGGCCCACAAAGAGCCCTTACTACTTCCCTCAGTGTACTATGAGGTGGGTAGGTACCCTTCATTTCATTTTTCACACTTAAATCACAAGGATTCAAAATCATAAATGATGGCAGCTTGTACTTCCATGAAGTTTAAAGGTATGGTCAGTCTACCTTACTAGTTAACAACACAAGATTCTCATACTTTCCAAGCTGTAAAAACTAAGACTACCTATTTTCCTATCTATACATATGAGATGTCCTCTCTTTTCAGAGCCAGCTAAAGTATTATACTACCTTCAAATTTAACAAAACGAAAGTGAAAACCATAACCTAAGCTTCTAATTATCATTATTATTAAAATTAATCTTCCTTGAAATTCTTAGATTGCACTTTGAATAGAATTATTTTATATTTATTTAACTTTTTGATAAAAGTGAAGTATATAGCTCTCTTCATTCAATAGCCACAAATCCAAATCTCACACAATGTAAATTTCTAGAGTATTGTAAATGTTGTAAATTTCCAGTGTTGAAAATTAGTCTTACATTAAAAAGTATTTACTATTCCTAACATCATCTTTCATACAATCTGAATTTAAAAATAGTAAGCCTACTGTTTCATGAATAAGAGTCTAAAGGCCATAAAAATATATAGAAAATGAATATACTCTTATTTTCAGTACCCTCTAGACTTCAGTGAAAGGAAAGAAGAAAGAAGGAAGAAAGGAAAGCAAAGTTGATAAAAATAAATAAATAAATGGTTTCCCGAAGTTCAAAAGAATGACAGTGATGTAAAAAACATTAATAAAGATATATAAATCTTTATTAAAATTTTAAAAAAGGAATACATGCTGCATTAAAAATGAGACTATATTACACATTATGGGGTTAGAGTATCATCTTGTAACAAGAAAAAGAAGAACTATGCAAGAATGTATATATTATTTATAACTGTAACAGGGAATTGGTATTTGACACTAAGAAAGTTGACTTTCTTAATTTTCTGTTTATGGCCAGACTTACATTAGCATAACAAAAGTGGAGGAAATCACTGGACTAGCCATGTTGCCATATCAGTTCCATTATTCAGGCCAATGACATGGAACAAAACAAAAGAAGATTGTCAACCCTGAGCAGCGGTTGTCCTTTCCTAGTCTTTCAAAATAATGCTACAGAGAATGGTAACATTTTTCAAAGATTTAATAAGCAATAACTTCTATGAGCTCTTGTCAGATAATTTTTCTTTCACTGCCTCACACCATCAGTCTGAAGGCAGAGAGGAAAAAATTCTTTTCCCTTCCCCCACTTGCCACAAGGCAGCTAGAGCCTGGAATGACACTTGCCTATTTCCAACAGGGAAAAGAGGTCCACCTGCACAAGAGCAGCAGCAGGAGGCATAAACGAAAGGAACAGTGTGAAAAGAAATGCAGAACCATTTCTATAATTTTGAAATTTATACTGTGTGACAGCCTAGTGTCTCATAAGAAAACACTACTTTCATTTTTGCCTCCTAGTGCTTCTCCGACCTTTCCTGGTGGTGAGTCAGTAGGAGGCAAAAATGAAAGTATTTGTGTTTTTTTCTTTGAAACACAGGCTATTCACAACTGTGAATTTTAAAATCATAACATGAACTACCTAATTTTTAGAACTGTTCTTTCATTGTCTTCACTAGACATAATACAATGTAAAACAATAGTGTGCATATGTGGGAAATTAGCATTAAGATAATTATATTTAGTAGACAGAAGTTATAATCTTAAGAATGATTTATGATGATTCTACAAAATAGACATAGATTTAAAAAACAAAGTACTCGAGATTAAAATATTGGCATACTTTAAGGTAGAATTTCTATTCAACTCAAAGAATTCAGGCTAATAAAAAAGCACAATGTAAAAGTGCATTTAAGGACTGATTTAAACATTTTAATTTTAAGGAGTTCCTGGTTAGTTTCAGTTATATATTCTTACCCAGCCTCTGCTACATGTGAGAAATTGAAGTAACACAGGGCATCCTGGACAAGACACAGTCTTTTTCTTCATGAAAATTTTAAGCCAACAGAAGAGATAAAGAAAATACCCACATAAAAATGACACAAAGGCACCAGACATACTCAAAAGAGAAATGCAAAGAATAAGAATGGAGTTACTCTTCCAAGGGAAGCCAGCACATTAAGAAGATTAGATAAAGCCTTATGGCACAGACAACATTTTAGATAGTTCTGGAAGGATGACCAAGATTTTAAAAATAAGAGTCAAAGATGGAAAACGAAAAATGAGCAATGTGACAGAAGAAGAAAAGACTGTCTAGTTTTTTGTAGGCAATATTTCCTGAACTGTGCTTCTGGGGATGTCAATACATGCACTAAAAGAAAAGGATTCCACAATGAAAAAGTTTGAAACAATATTTCCTATATCTCTCTTGAGCTTTACAAAACTCACTGAAGAGATACTTCCATAAATAACTGTTTACCCCAAGTCATCAAAACTATTTTACTACAGATCACTTTCAAAAGATCAGTTTCTCAAACACTTTTAGAAATACAGTCTAAGCAGAACTTGGACAAAGCCAGCAGAGTATCTATTAGAAACTTACTGTAGAAGGCTTTAAATACCAAGCTAAGAAAGTCTTTATGAGAGACAACAATAAACATGAGGGTATGGCCCCACATAAGAATAGTTACTTTAAATATTCCATTACATATTAAGTTCTACAATAAGCATTAATAAACTCAGGTTACTAAGTGAATTTTAATACTGTGTAAACATCTGTTACTGAAACACTTTACTTCACAACGAACCAACTAATGAGAAATAACACTACTAGTTAGAGAAAAAGAAAGCAGCAATAATAAAAGCAATAATGTGGGCAAGCTAAGGCCAGCCCACCAAAGCATATGCAGGTACAAAAGACACAGGCTCTCCCAAAAATCTTGGCATATCCTCTGTTTTATTCCCCCTTCCCTTCTCTACATGTACCACTGTACTGTAATAACCTTGAAATCCTGTATGTCATTCAAATAGCTAAAAGCTGAAGTTGTACTTTTGTTTTCGTGTATAGTACTAAGAGTTATAAAAACGCTTTAAAACAATTCTGACAAAAAAATTAAAAAGAATTTTAAATCAGCATTTTAAGCCATTTTATTTCCTAGAAGAACTATTAATGTACTACTCTTTATACATATTTGATAGATTCATGTACTGTGACCCTTTAAGCAGAATGAATTACCTGCGGCTGGAACTGAGGAACAGGTGGCCCTTGCATTCCCTGTGATTGTTCATCCATTGTTGGAAGCGATAGAAACTTTAAAACTGCAAAAAACGCAAAATTGAAATTTAATGTAATAATTACTAATTCACGTCACTTATCACATATCTGGCACAAACTTTCAAATAATGTCGAAAAGTATCAACTAATACAACCCCTACTTTTATTTGTGCCATTTGCTAAACCCTAGCTGTTTAGCTCTCAAATATTGTCTCAACCATTTCCACTTCTCTAAATCAGCATTACATTATTACCAAATCCTACATCGTGAGATAAAAGTCTCTTTTCTTCATTCTACTTTACAGATTAATATATCCCTATAGCCTGCACATTTGACAAGATGAAACGATGTTAAGCTCCCTATAATCATGCTCAATACTTGACATCTTAAAATGCACCTTACCTTCTTATTCTAAAAATGATGGCACTTAATACTTTTAAATGATTGAAATGCTTACTATCAGTTTTAGGTTTAAAGTTAACAGGCCAGTCCTTACATGAGAGTGCTGTCTTTTATGTGTGCACTGTAACTATGAAACATTCATCCATTAATTAAGTAAACATATGTTGAAGATCTATTACATATCAGAAACATCACAAAACAGTAGGATCTAGAAGCTACTTTTGCAAAGACTCTACTAAACACTAAATGTCTCCGAATTCTATAAAAATGTTATTTTATAACGGAAATCTTACGAGTTAAAAATTAAGATCTCTTTAAATAAAATTAACTGACTAACCAAAGCGTATCTTCATTATACTCTTTGAAAAAGCAATAAAAGTATTCTGGATATGGGTCACTTTTATTGAGTGAAAGTATCATCTTCTACTCTGTAATCCATTTTTTGATGTTTTTCAATTAATTAATGAAGAAAATGTGGTCTATGTAATCTTCATTATAATACTTTGTGTACTATTTATAAATTATTTCCCTGTTCTTTTTTACTTTCTAATACATGTTCTATTGCTTTTTCCTTCATATTCAGATTTACAATCGAACTGAAATAAATTTTTTGTATGATTTAAGGCAAAGTCAGTAATTTGTTTTTACTTATGGGTACCCAATTGACCTCCAATCACTCTGTGTGTGTGTGTACACACAGTCAGGACCTTCTTACTAAACTACATCCACAACCCTTTAAAAAAAAAAAAAAAAACCCACACACAGGATCTCTCTTTTGTTACTAAACCATCCAGGCTGCGCTGGAACTTTCAATCCACTTGTCTCAGCCTCCCAGAGATTACACAGGTATGCACCAACAAACTCAGGCGGTGCTACTCTTTAATAAGGGAACAGTTTCCCTTTTCCGGGATTTATTAATTTATGTCTTTGTGGACTCACGGGTTCAGTGTACCATAATCTGATGCTTAGAAATTGCCCAAAATGGGAATTTATTCAAGCTGGCTTCTGTATCCTTTTGAGGACTTCCCAATGTTCTTTGCAGTCTTCTGATACAACCAGATGTTTCAGGTTCAGTCTGTATTCTCCCAGCACTGACCCTAGAATCACCTACTTCTACGAAGGACCTTGATCACTTTAAGCAGCGAATGGTTTTACAAATCAAATTTAGTGCTAGGCTAGTATTTGACTATAAATGTTGAAACTAGGACATCCATCCTCTTTAAAGATCTGACAGTAGCTCTTAAAAAACTTACCTATTATATTAAGAAACACAGAATGAACTGACTCTAAGCACTTCATCGTTGCATTGTCTGATACAGGTATCACTTGCTTATGAGAAATACTGGATGACTCAGTTAAATGGAGACTGAAGGGTGAGGTTAGGAATACCCCTGCTAAATGATGACTTGGGGCCAAAGAAAATATTTAGTTCTGTATTTGAGTGTTCAAACTCTGCCAAATATCCACTCTAAAATTTCAATTATGTTCTTTCATCTTTTAGGTATCACATATATATACATACACCTAATGCAACAAATTTTCTTTTGGGTGAAGTTAGTGTTGCTATTTTAGTACTATTTTTTCTTCTTTCTATTCTGCTCCTCAAACCATAGTGGTCTTGATCAATGAAGGACACCTTATTAACATTAATATTCTCACAAACTAATGTATATGTATGTGGAATACTGAAGATTTCATGAATAAACTCAGAGTGAAGGAAAAAGTCATTTCAAGAAAAGGAAACAACTTTTTACTACTATACTTTAACCCTTTAGAATTCCGAAAAATCTAAAAAAACCTCAAACTATTTGAAATTCTTTTTGGATTTGTATGCACAATTTCATATTTAAGATTTCATACTGTATCAAGAAACTGAATATCAAAATACATATTGGTGAACAAAAAAGATAAGTCTGTAATGAACAGAATTTATGGATGTTCTTTATTTGTGAAATCCGATTTATTTTAAGCTTTAAATTGTTAGGAGGTAAATGTGGTCAATTATGAGATTAAACAATTTTACTTGTTAAATAATTTTCTTTGTTAAATACTTGTAGAATGACTGAAATATTTTTCTTTAGCTTAATTTTTTTATCTACCGACTAGTTACAATGAAGTTTTTGATAAAAATCATTATCACAATTAAAATGCACTAAACGATTTTTCTTACAGATACATTTTTAAAGAATCCTCTTAGGGCCGGGAGTTTGGCTCAGCAGCTTAAGCGCCTGTCTGGCAGGTGCGAGGCTGAGTTCGATCCCCGGTGCCACAAAAAAATAAATAAATAAATAAAATAAGTAAATAAATAAGAATAAAAAATAAATAAATAAAGAATCATCTTTTCTCATTTTAATTCTACTGTATAAGTTTTAAACCTGTATTTTGTAATTAGTCAATAACTGAGTTAATGGCTTAAAATGTATATTGTTTTATTTTAGGTCACTTTCTGCAAAATATTTATTTATTTATTTATTTATTTATTTGGGGTCTTTCTGAGATATGGTCTATCTATGTAATCTAGGTTGGCCCCTCTGCCTCAGCCTCCCAAGAGCTGGGATTACAAGCATGTGCCACCACAATCTACTCTAAAATACTAAATTTTTAAAGATGAAATTCACTGAGAACATCTATAGATGTAGGGCAAAATTTCTTACTTTGACTAAGATTTTGGCTAAGCTGAATACAGTAACTATAGTTGTTTCATTCAAACAACGGGAAGAAAAATAGTATGATTAGTTTGCTAATAATTATCTCAGATTTTCTTTTAGAAATTTGATAATTAAATATGGAAACTAGGAAAAGTATTATTTGCATGTAGGATATGGTACTGTAATATTATTCCAGCTTTGAAATTAAGATGGTTATATAACAGTGTAGTTGGGTACATTATTATTTTATAATACTTACTATAATTTGTTTAAAGGCCTTATCAAGGTCATAAAAATCAGAGCACGTAAAAATCAGCTCACTGGCAGACTTGAGTATTTAAAACTAAATGGTTTGTGTCTATTCACAATTCAGATTTATAGTTTTGTATTTTTATTTTCTGTTAAATAGCCACAAAAATAAGGGAGAATATGCACTAGTTTATGGGCGTATGTGAAAGTATCTGTGATATTTGGAAGATTTGTGACCACTATGATATACTTAACAGTTTTCAATAACATCAAAAAGTTTTACCTATTAGAAACAGTGTTTTAAGTATTGTAAGACACTTCCTTGGCAAAGGAAGATTCTACTTGGTAAATGTGGCCTATTATAAAACTTTTTAAATATAGCGTTTTCCTTAATAATTCACAATTAGGTTTGCCAATATCATTCCTATCCTTTTCTTTGCCCTTTCTGATACATACCCTGTTTTTATTTCCCCTCTTTTAGCTACTTCCAATGGTTTTATTTCCTCCAAGCTAAAATCATTTTCTGTTCTTTTGCATCACCAACCATACCTAGTTATTCACAGTCCAAAAGTCTAATCATAAGCAACTCTGAAACTTGCACTCTATTTAACAAATTGTTATAGTTTCTGTGCAGAAACAATGGAATGATGATGTGAAAAATAAAGGGAGTGATGGAAAAAGGTACTACAGGAAAAGAATGAATATAGTAGGCCTGACTTTGAGCCAGTCATTCAAAGTTTGTGGACCCAAAGGAGAGCAAATACAAGCACTCTAATGCGAGGAAGCATTAACCAGGTTTCAAGAGTTGAAGGGAGTTCAGCATGCATGGAAGGTAGTCAGTGAGAGGGACTGGACTGAGCTTATGTGGGAGACACAAGCAGAAGGCTAATTACAGAGCCCTGCAATATTTGGCAAAGAATTTGGATTTTATTCTAAGAGAAATGAAAGTGTCATGACTTGATTTATATTTTTAAAACAGCACCATGGAGAGAGTGCTGGAGAAACAGATTAACAGGCTATTAAAGTACTGTCAAGGAGAGATATAACGATAGTTTATTGTGTTAGCAGTATTGGAGAAATAAAAATAGAGATGTGTTTTGGAAATCAAACAAACAGTAACCAGATATGATTTGAATTAAAAAAAAAGAGGAAAAATAAAGAACGTACTTTAGATACTTTTGGTTTTATTTTTGTTTTTAGAGACATGGCCTCACTATAGGCTGATCTAGAACTCCTGGCAATATTCCTGCCTGAGTCTCTCTAGTGCTAAGATTAAGAGGTGCACTCTACCATACCTGGCCTTTTCAGGTTTTTGACAAAAGCAATTTTTCTCAAAGTGTGGGGGGTAGACTTCTGGGGAAGGGATGCCTAAGAGGCTGAGAAGGATCTTTAAGACCCTTTTATATGTGGCCTTTAGAATCAAAATTAACTTTGTAATAATGCTAACGTTATTTGTAAAACCACTTGTGCCTTACTTTGAATCAATGCAGTAATCTCAAACTGTACTAGTCATTGTATTCTTTACCTGTTACACACTTTTAATAAAAAATGCAAGTTGCATTTAAAAACAGGTGTGGATGTAGCTCTGTGGTAGAACAGTTGCCTAGTATGTGTGAGTCCCTGGATTTGATTCCCAATGCAAAAGTAAGGAAGAAAAGAAAGGGAGGGAGGCAGAGAGAGCGAGAGGAGGAGAGAAGTTCTTGATGAAGTAATAAAATGGAAACTACATTTCAAGCACTACTGTAGCAAATAAAGTTTTCCAGTAAAATGACACACACTGACAGTATTTGTGCCAATAATAAACTTTAAAATGAAAATTAGAATTTCAGAAAACTTGCATCATCACTGTGGCCATGAAATCTTTTTGGTATGTAAAGATATTTCTGGTGAAATTAATGAATAAAATTTTACATGGTATAAAGAAATGGTCAGTATTAAGAAGATCTGACTTGTCTATTAAAAATTTCCAGATGACCAATGCATATTGCATAATCATATAGGAGTAAAAACATTTATTGAACGGGCACATCAGACCACTGAATTGGAACAGAGAGATTTCACTGATCAGATTTGATAATCCACATTGCAGTTAATCTTTAGGAATCAATCATCTGCCAAGTTTGAGGTAGTATCAAAGAAGAATATCCACAATGACAAGAAATGGCTACTAAAATATTCCTCTTTTCCAACTGTGCATCTATAGAAGTATACTTTCACCAAAATAACACAAGCAATAATAACTGATTCAGTGCAGAAGCTGCTTCTAGGAGGATGAACATCAGAATTTTGAAAGATGTAAATCAATGCTTCCTTTTTAATTTTTGATAGCTATTTTTCATTTAAAATGTTACATGTAAACATACAATGGTTTTATACTTATTTGTGAACAAATAAGTGTGTATTTAAATTTTTGTTTTAATTCATATTTTAATTTGGGGGGGGTATCGGGGATCAAACTCACAACCTCGCACTTGCCAGGCAGTTGCTTAGGCCACTGAGCTAAACCCCAGCCCTATAATTCATATATATATTTTTTTTTAAAAAAAGCATTTTGAGTTCTCAGATAAAAGAGGATAAAGACTCAATAGTCTGAAAATTGTGGGGCTAAACCAACTGAGGAGAATTACATCAAATATAAGGAGATACAAAAAGGTCTAATAAGAGTCCATGAAAATTAAAATCTTCTATTCAGGTGGAAATGCCAGGTGAGCAGTTGGATAGGTTTAGCTCAGAGATAAGGACAGATTCCTATGATGGAGATACAAATTTCAGAGTGATCATACATGGCTAGTATTCAAAGCTATGGGATGATCTGGGTAGAAAGTATAGGTTTAGAAACAAAACAGGTTCTGGAACACACCAAAATACATAAGCTACATAAGAAAGACAACTTACAAAGAGTAGCTATTGTAAAAAGCCAGGATTTTGGTCACCGCACATTTCTAAAAGTAGATTAGTTGACTTAAATGCTGGTAGAGGATAAGCAAAAGGGCGTTGGTGGTAGACTTTATCCTGTCTTGTTTTATTATGGTTTACATCTCGATATCTCCCAAAAGTTTCATGTGCTCATAGGTGAGGCTCATGTGCCCAAAGATGAGGCTTTTGGGAGGTGACTGGATCAAGGTTGTGTGATACCGGATTAGTTCACTACTAGGTTTATAGCTGGGTATGATACTGGGAGGTAAAGCCTGGTGGGAAGAGGTGGGTCACTATGGGTGTGACTTGGAATGGTACATATCCCTCCTCCTTTCAATCCTTGCTCATTCTCTTCCTGCACACTATGCCATGAGCTTTTTCTCCTCTGCCATGCTGCCCTGCCTTGAAGCTAGTCAGTTATGGACTGAAACCTCTACAAATTGTGAGCTAAAGTAAACATTTCCTCCTTGTGGGTGTGGGTATTTTGTCCCAGTAAGGAGAGAGTAACTTGAGACATTGTTGCAGTAGCTTGTTAAGTGGCCTTCTTGGTGTTAGGACCTTCTCTCTCTCTTTACTGCTTAAAACCCAATTTAGCTCTCAGGCAAGAACAGGATAAAGTATCACAAAATTTCTAACTCTTTTTGTGTATGAACTGACACCTATCTCTATTTTTAGCGCAATCTCTTTGTACTGATACTCT
The DNA here is from genome assembly GCA_004363535.1 of Dasyprocta punctata. Classification (NCBI taxonomy): domain Eukaryota; kingdom Metazoa; phylum Chordata; class Mammalia; order Rodentia; family Dasyproctidae; genus Dasyprocta; species Dasyprocta punctata. The sequence continues at coordinate 33,583 of RJWM01013032.1, read as the reverse complement.
ATGCACCAACTTTAATTTGAAATTACTTGGAAAGGGCCAGAGTTTGGCTCAGTGGCTTGAGCACCTGTTTGGCAGGTGCAAGGTTGTGAGTTCAATCCCCGGTGCCGCAAAAAAAAACAAAACAAAAAAAAAAACAAAAACAAAACAAAACAAAAAAACTACTTGGAAGATGCTGTGCTATGTTTCTGAGTATTTTGATGTGTTCATCACAGACTTTGTGTTCCCAGACTCATTAAAACATTGTTAATTTGGTCTATTCATTATTTAAAACTTAACTCAGGCAGTACCTTCTTTGGGCAGCTTTATTTTTGCTTGAAAATAGTTACCAAAATGTTTAATATATTTTTTTAATCATTAACCTTGTACCTAATGTGTAGCAATAATTCTTTGATGCTTTTGTCACAGGCACAAACACATTAGTCATTAAATAAATATTGCATTCATCAACCTCTTTGTATCAAGCATCAGGCTTACAGCTGTAGATGACAGAGGTCTCTGAAACACTGGATTTAAAACATAGAAGACTATATACATGCTAAATATATTTTACATTAAAATGTTTCTACTTCATTTATGTGAGAATTAGTGGAAAAAGAGAATAGCTTTAGGAAACCAGTGACATACAGAAACATAGGTACTTTACAAAGAAAACTAGCTTTTATTCATTGTTCTTATTTTACACTCAACATGAGAATTTTATACAGATTTTCATTTTCTAAGCAGAGGCTCTTTCATCTTTTTTATGGACTATTATAAAAGTATCTGCTATGCAGATTGCTAGCTTAAATCAATTTAGGTATCTTTCAGTTCTGTGTTTTTTTCCTTATAATTTTACTTACTTAAACACATATCCATTTAATTTCTTTTGGATATTTACCCAGTGGTAGGAATGCTGGGTCTCATGGTAGCTTTAGTTTTGATGTTTTTTAGGCGTTTTGATATTTTTCCCATAATGATTATAATAATTTACATTCCCACCATCAGTCTGCAAAAGTTCCTTTTTCAGTGTACAAAGGTTCCTTTCCACATTCTCACCAGCACTTATTATCTTTAGTCCTTTTGATAGTGGCCATTCCAAATGGTAATACTTTATTGTGGTTTTAATTTGCATTTCTCTGATAATTACTGACATTTAGAATTTGTTTTCATATACCTGTTGGCTCCAACCCCGAATTTAACCATGAGAAAGTATGAGCTGGACCTATTTTAGGGACACCCATAAAATAACTGACTGGCTCTGAAGGATATTATTGAGATAATCTGAATAAACGGTAAAATTTGAATAAGGTCTCTCATCAGTAATAACACTATAATAATGTAAAGTTCCTGATATTTATCATTTACCTGGGTTTAAGAGAATGTCCGGTTTTTAAAAAATACATGACTTATTTAGGAGTAAAAAAGGAAATTATACCTGTAACTTAACCATGCATGTTTCATGTCATATTTTTCATTGTCATACATATTCATATGAGAAATATATAATCAACACTGGAAGAAGTTGAATGAAGGTGTTATGGAAATATTTTTCTATTTTTCCAACTTTTCTATTTAATCCTAAAATTATGTTAACATTTTAAATTTTTAAATTTAAGGTCATAGAAAGAACATAATTTCTATTACATCACTATCAACAAAGAATTTATTCTGTCAGAACAAAATTTTGCTTTTCTTTTCGTTAGAACTATAACTACCAGCAAGTATACTAAATATAAAACCCTTCAATTACTACCCTAAATTAACTCATTATTTCTTCTTTCTATAGTCTTAGGCTAAACTTGTTTCCTAAAAATATTACTCATACTAGTTTAAGTACTATAAATAATAAACACACTGGAACAATGAAAGTAAGCAAGTGTGTGTACACATTACTCATCAGAATGGTTTACATGGAATACATTAAAATATCAAGATTTAAAACTGTAATCAGTGAGTATAATCAATGGGGAAGTGATTTACATATGGGACTTTGTATTTCATTCTTTTGTAACAGTGACACAACTACATTGCTCTTTATCTAATACATAATTTCCTATAATATTAGAAACTCTGGAATATTCCCTGCTGCTCATTACAAAAAGTTTTTAAAGTACTGTCATCAAAGGAACAATGACAATCTAAGTACAAAATAATTTTTAAAAATAGCACTGGAAGCTGTAGATTACTAGTTTAATCCTAACCTAATAGTTTTCTTCATAAAATAGAATATACTGTTTTAATTTTGTTAATGTGCTCAAAGAAATATATATTAGAAATAAACTATGCTGACTATCAATAAAAAACACAAATTGAACCAGCAGTGAAACATCATACAACTGAGGCCATACATTTTAAAGATCATGTATAATGCTTACAAGAGAGTATAACCTTTCTAAATAGAAATGACAATACACATAAAGAATTTTTCATGTACTTTTACTCTCTACTATTAATCCCATAATTCTATCCCCAAGAAACAATCATTAACTCAAGTTTGGGTTGCATACAAGAATGTACATTACAAAATTATCATAAAGAAAATCTGGAAACAATGTAAAGGTCCAAGGACGAAGGCTGAAAAATTACAACAAATGCATAAAACACAACGTTTATTAAAATTTTAATATATTTTAAGATGTACCTAGTATAATATAAAGTGAAAAATTGAGACTCAAAGACAAATTATATGTTGAAAGGACATTATTCTCATCACTATCAAAATTACAATGAGTTAACTAGGTAGTTTGCGTAAACCATCTACCTCGATAAAACATAAAACAAGTTTAAAAATTTCTGTGTTTTGTATGTTGCAGCACTCCACAGTGTATGGCACAGAGTTAAAAATAGCAAATAAATACTTGTCTAATGGTTCTAACATCAATACATTGATAGATCAAATATATTTTGATATATTAAATAAAAAATAATTTTACATCATAAAACTGTGTACAATTATCTTAATATCATTTTGTATATATGTAGTTATGGAAAATATCATAGCCAATATTTAATTGTACACACACACACAACATACTTTCTTGAATGCAGCACAGAGGTAATAAAATATACTACAGTACTGAAGAATTAAAGGACCAGGATGTGAGAGATGAAGGAAAACTAAAGAAAGTGAGTTCAGCGCTTCAAAGTTTTTTTTTTTCTGTTGAGTGTTATGCTGACAAAAGGCAGCTGAGAGACTATACAGTGTTTCTTTCAGCATCTTGGAAATAGAAGAACAGAAAGTGCAGTTCAGGGCTCAACAAAAGGTTTTGGTAAACAACTTCATTATTTGGAGTTGTTACACTGAAAGCCTAAACCCTACTAAAATAGACACTTCATAACTAATAAATTCTGAAATTGGGAATTGATAGCAACTGCTTCCAAGCCCCTGGGATAAACAAATTCATATATTCACTGGAGCAGATAACATCTTAGGGTCTAATTAATTTCTACAAATAACTTTGCACATACAGTGTTCAGCACATAATAATAAAAATAATAATAACCATGCACTCAAGCAAGTAAGACCTCATGAACAAAACCTACACTTACAGCAAGAACAGATGAAATGAAAATAATCTCAGATGTGCAATGATACATTAAGTAAAAAGCATGGCAATGAGTCAAACTCAATTATATATTATCTTCACAAAACAACAGGTAAGTGATTGTACAGTTAAAATGTATCTAGAATTGAAATACAAGAAAATCAACATAGCAATAGAAGTGGGCAAATGGAGTTAAAGTTTTCTCTAGTCCTGATTAAAATGTCTCAGAAAAAGTACAAATTAGCATATTTATTATATTCATTTTTAATTTATAATTTCTGTAAGTGTGACAAATGTGGTCCTGTAACCAACAGATTCAAAATATGGAACAATTTCATTAGCATATACAATTCCCCTGGTGCTCCTTTATAGTCAAACCTCCCCCAAATTCCCAGCAACTGCTGATCTCAATTCTGCTCCTAGTTTTGTCATTTCTACCGTATCATATAAATGAAATCTTTTAGATATGATTCCTTCATTTAGCATTGTGCATTTCAGATTTGTATTGTTGCACAGTTTCTTTATTCTTATTGCTAAGTAGTACATCAATGAATAGACGCACCATAGTTTGTTCATTCAGTCTCCAACTGAAGGCCACCTGCATTGTTTCCAGGTAGTTGGAATTATGAATAATGCCACACTAAAAGTTTGCATGCAGGTTCATTTTCATTTGAGTAAATATCTAAGAATGCAACTGCTGGATTTATCAGATTAACAATGTATGTAAAATAATGGATCTTTACTTAGTATGACAAGAAATAAAAAGAAAATAAAAGTACTTCCAATGGCTCTGCATCGTCAGACCCCCTTCCTTAGAGTCTCAGCAATGCTACCCTTGCTCATTCTCTTACAAATTTACTACTTAAATAAGATTATCACAAAACACTAAACCATATTTGTCTACTGGACCCACATAGAAAATAAAGAATAGGGTTTCTAATAAAAATTATTATAGACTGAAAACACAATGAATTTTTCAATTTCTGGAAAAAGTAGAAATTATTCTGCTATGGTTTAGATCTAACCCCCCCGCCCCCCCGCCGCCAGAGTCATGCGTTTGGAAGGTGACTGCATCGCAGGGGCACTATACTTATCAGTAGATTCATCCATTCATGAGTTCAGTGGCTGAATGTGCTGGAGGGAGATGGGGCCTAGCTGGAGATATGTTACTGGAGGCATGAACTGGAATGGTGTATTCTTGTTACTGCTCCTGCCTTCTCTCTCTGCTTCCTGGCTCCCAGGAAGTGAACAGCTTTCTTCTATCATGCCATTCTACCATGCTATTTCTGCCTTGGAGCCCACCAACCATGAAGTGAATCCAATGAAACTGTGACCCAAAACAAACTGCACCTGCTTTAAGACACAGGTGATGAGTATTTAATTCCAACGATGGGTCAGTGATTAATATCTGCTTTCCCTGGCTATACAATGAACTAGAATGATCTTAAAATGAAATGGCTGACTGCAAAATGAAAGCATAAAAATGTCACATATTCACTGGAAATCAAAGCTCATTATGAGGACAGCTATTTATATATTCCTACTCCTATGACAAAACACATATGGTTGCTAATTAATAGCTATGAAATACTCATAAAAAAGTAGAACAGACACAATCCGCAAAAGATTTAAACTATTAAATATGAGTTTTTTGAATACGTGATAGTTTATGTAGGATTTTTTCAAGACAGCGAAATAAGTAAGATTTCACAGCACTGGGCAAATGGCTCCTCTTTGAATGACACAGTTTTTGGGCTGTAACTCCACTTCAGACATGTTCTTTAAAATACCTGATCATTTCCCATTAGAGTAAAATACTGAGAAAGATTCTAGATCAGAATGTAGGTAAGTATCTACTAAAACATCATTTTAAAATTTTTATATTGAAACATTGTAAAGTAACAAAATTATGGTTGCAATAATCAGGTCTAACGTTTTTGGGGGTTTTGTTTTGTTTTCAAACAGGGTTTCACTATGTAGTTCAAGCTGACCATGAACTCCCTTTGTAACCCAGGCTGGCCTCAAACCTGTGCTGACCCTCTTGCCTCAGCCTCCTAAGTGCTGGAATTATAGATGTGCACCACCATGCCCGGTAGGGCTACTGTTTTTATATACGGTTCTTGCTGACACTTGCTTGTTCAATTTTATCTCCTCTCTTAATACACAATGATAAGGGTAAAGGCACTAAATACTAAGGCTTGTATAGCACATGAAACCAAATCCTTAAGAAAAAACTAAAAACCATGTACTCATTTTTACAGTAGTTGTGGGAACTACTATAATTCAGTTCCCCATGAATTTATCTAATACAAACTCTTCATTAACTACTATTTTCTTATTATTTAATTATAAGGCTATGTCTAAAATTATATACTAAAATGTAAATGGCAAAAGCTAATAAGTCATGTTAATAGAACTCAAAAATGCAAGGGTGGCTGTCTTTAAAAATATTACAAAGGGTTATTTTATTTGTTTCAATAAATCCCAAATTTCACATGACTGATGAAATTAAGACAGTTATATGTGGTCTTAACTAAATCCTCAAAATTTTCCTCTATCTTCCATTCTTATTTCCCCTAAACCCATTAAAATATAATATGCTTGTGTCATGTCCTTAATGTAAAAAGCTGCGAATTGTATATATTTTAAATATCTTTAAAGAGGAAAACATAAAAAGCTATAGTAGCTGCCTTCCTCTTTATCTTTTTACTTTCTCTAGCTTAACAAACCACCACCACCACCACCACCCCGCAAAAATAGAAGAAGGAACTCAAATCCAAGATTGGACCTAAAGAACTATAAGAAAAAGACCCTTTTCCCCACAAAGTGGAGCATGCATTAAGTAATTTAAACCTGAACATGTTGTATCATTTGGAACTAAAATAATCCTGAGTAAGAACTATACATTCAGCAGAGCAAACCCTAGTTGGCTACCAAGATGGCCTGTTGAGTTTGTTTGTTTAATATCTGCTTAGCAATCCACATTCCCAACCTCAGATTGTGACTGGACAGGTCTAAAGTAGGAAACTTATGTATTTAAAGTTAAATAAATATGTACACAAATAATTCTGAGACCTACAAAGTACTTTAACTTCATAGGTAGTGGATTCAGTCTACCTTCAGTTTAACTTTGTGTCTAGACGCATCCCTGCAGCTGAAAGTGATCAGCACTTGGCAACGGCCACCAAACCTGCCACTTGTGTTTGACCCTACTAATAAAGCTGTCATAGACACAAGCAAAGAACATGACAAGCAGCTCATGCCCAGCACCTTTCTGAGTCTAATTTGGACTTGCATAAAAATAAGCAACAGTGTTTTATTCAAGGACACTGACTGATGACTTAGTGGAAAGAGGTCTGGAAAGGCAGAGTTGCTAAGGGTGCACCAACAGTAGAAACCCAGACTGTCACCAGCATGTTTCAGTTGTTGTTAACATTTGTTGCTATTTATGATATTATGTTTAACCACTTACTAGTCCAATTATTTAAATACAGGATGACCAAAAATTGAATATTTTTTCATTAATTTTTGTAAGACAATATGACAGGAAATATAAAAACAATAAGTTGTCAAATTTATTCAACCATTTTTCTGTGTATGGTACATCTTAAAACATTCAATACATAATGCAACGTTACAATCTGGACAGTAGTATCTATTCTCTTTCCAAATTCTTTCTGCGTTGTTCTTTCTTTGAACACACTTTACATTGTCATATTGTCCTTTCCTTTTATTCTCTGATGGTAGTTTCAAAAAAATGTCTACCTACTAAAAGTAATGGTGAAGATGTCGATGATGGACATCCTGGTTGGCATTACACTATGCATATTTTTCAATTATTTGGTCTATTAGACCTAATCTAAACTGTAAATGACTTTTTGAACACCCTTGTTATGGATAAGTAGCAAACAAGTTCAACATTGTTTGGTCCAGAAGGTGGATAAATATTTTATAATAATATTTTTCCTTGCTTTTTGATTATAAAATAGCTTGTTAGATGTTGGTCAACTCTATCAACAGCACCCACAGAATTATTATAATCAATGACCATTATTGGCATTTTTTTAGTTTTGTTTCTTCTTTCAGGTTCTATCATTTCTGTATTATAGTTGACAATAAGGAGACTTTTTTTTTTAAGACAGGGTCTTGCTGTGCAGTTCAGGCTGACCTTGAGTTCACTTTGTAGCCCATGCCTGTCTCGAACTCACAACGATCCTCCTGCCTCAGCCTCCTGAGTGCTGGGATTACAGGTGGGTACCACCACGCCCAGCTAGGAGACCTCTTTTTTGCCTTTCCATTTCATAACATAGACTTTTCCTCTGGGATAGGCTAACATTTCTCCTTTTTTCAGTTCTTTGTTTTGTGGATCTTTTGGCACTTCCTTCCTATTCAGTCTCGGTGTCCCAAACGTGTTCCTTTTATATTGTAAAAGAATATTGAGTTCTGGAGAAGTACTATATCTAATGTACTTACAATAAGAGTTTTTATAAATTGTACTACAAAATTACAGGTTATTTTTCATAAATAAACACAATAGCAAAAGAAAATAACTAATTTATTACATTTCACTAGAAACAAACATTAAAGGCAAATACAACCTTCTAAATAACAAAGTACGCAAAAATAGTCAACCTAAACTAACTAAACAGACCCAGGAGTGTATCTCTTACAAACGAGAATCTACTGGTTGAAATGACACCTGCCAGAGCTACACTCAGGACAGTCAGTACATAAACAAACACACTGCCTGAAGGATGCTGGGGTGAATTGTTAAGCGGTTAAGAAAAAGTAGGAATACTCAGGCACCCACAGACCTCCTTCCTTTTTTAAGACAGAGCTAAAGTTACCCATTAGTTTCAAATCTGTATGAAATCTGACTTATTACCCAAATCACAATGTTTGGACTAGTCATTTCAGACAGTATCTGTGAATGGAATATGAGTTTGATTTTTATAACATACAGATCGAAGTTACTGAATTTAAAAAAAAAATACACAGCACCTCAACGTTTGCCAGTTTAAGGGACAAGACAACATTATCACATAGCAAAAAAATAAGTATTTTCTCAACTTTAAAGCTCTCCATTATATCATCAAAAAAGACTACTTCTTTTTTAAAAAGGCTCTAATAAACAAAATTTTTTATAAAAGAAAACAGAAAGGAGAGAAGGTACCAAAGACAGCCCAATACTCTAAGCCACATGTCAAACCAATGCCTCTTTTTTTTTGAACCCTCATTAGCAGTCCCTGCTTTGGGTAGGGTGAAATTTCTTTTCTTTTTTCTAATTTCTGTCTATACTGCCCTTGTCATATTTTTCACTTATTAGAAAGTGTTTTATACACATAATATTAGTACACCTCATATTCCCCATACAATTTTATTCACCAAATTCTTGGGACTCAAGGAGTTACAAAAGAATCATCTTCCCTTCTTTGGTAGAGATATCAATGTCCTGTCAAGTAGAAATTCTTATTTCCCCAGAAATGAAAGTAACAGAGATCTTTTTTTTTTCCTTTTTTATTATTTAAGAGAAAATAGATACAGAAGATAGAAACAAAAATCAAAAAAGACAGACAAACAACAACAACAGATCTGATATGATAACATTGTAGGTTTACACATTGAGGTGGTTGAAGTTTGACAGTAGTTACAATATTGCATTTCGTTACCTTCATAGGGGCTGGTCATATTGACAGATATAGACATGTAAGATTTATCAATTCAGGTATATTAACTTTTCTTTTTCAATAGCTATCGTATTTAGCAATGCAGTTTTTTTTAACTGTCTTATTTATGTATATTTATAAATTTATGTCTTTTTTCTTTTCTCTTCCTTCCTTCCTTTCCCCTTAGAATACCTCTTGTTATCACTGAAATAACTACCAATAACATCAGGTCTAATACGATCAAGTGAAATAATTCAGAGTGAAACCAATAACGCATATAAGAATGGTCATACATAAGAGAAACAAAAAACTAAAGAGATCAGCAAACAACAACAACATATCCGATACTGTAAAATTATAGGTTTAGGAATTTAGATGGTTGGAATTTTACAGTGGTTGCAACACTGTATATTGTTACACTTAAGGGCGCTGTTCAGATTGACAGGTAAAGACATGTAGGATTGATCTGGTCTTATGGATATCAACTGTTCTCTCTCACCAGTTAATGCATTTAGTAGTACAGACTTTTAAACTATCTTATGAATACCCTTACATAAAACTATGTCTATTTTTACCATACCTTCCTTCCTCGGTTCCCCTTGTAATACCTCTTATTGTCTTCAAACTAAATGCCCTTACCAATTGGCCAAATATAGTACTGAATAAAACGAACGAAATAGTACTGAAGAAAACCAATAACAAATAAGATAATGGAGGCAATACATAGTAATGTAATGTTGATTTCTATAATGCCTCAAGTTAGCTTCAAGGCAGTTGCCTATATCATCTGTTATAACACAGTCATACTAAGATAGGTTAAAATCCCTCAGAACAGAGCAGCGAAAGTAATACCTGGTTTTGAAGCAAGGTGATCATGTATCACTGAAGGCTACCCTTATAAATTTTATCTTTGCAATAGCTGTCTTTGTTATCATTTATGATAAAGATAGGCAGGTCGAGGTAGAATAGGGTTAAACTAAACAGCTCACTGAAAACAATACTGGACTTAAATCCCGTTAATGGATTATTCATTTGTCTGCCCTGCTCGGTGGTATCTCTCTGTCGCTTTTTCTGGAGCAGTGGACTTCTTTATCTCTCTCTAGAATGTCCTTCAGTATTCTTTGTAGGGTTGGCTCGGTTGTCATAAATTTCTTTAGTTGTTCTTTGTCGTGGAAGTATCTTGTTTCTTCATTGATTTTAAAAGATAATTTTGCAGGGTACATTAATCTGGGTTGGAAGTTATTTTCCTTCAGGGCTTGAAACATTTCACTCCAAGCTCTTCTTGACCTGATGATTTGTGTTGAGAAGTCTGTCGTGATTCTGATGGGCCTTCCTTTGTAGGTAATCTGTCTCTTTTCTCTAATAGTTTTTAATATTATGTTTTTGTGTTGAATTTCTGAAATCTTGATTATTATATGTCTGGGTGTAGGCCTGTTTTGGTCAAGTTTAGCTGGAGTTCTATATGCTTCAGTTATCTGAAAGTCTCTTCCTGTTCCCATGCTTGGAAAGTTTTCTGAAATTATTTTTGCAAATAGTCTTTTAATTTGATTTGTATTGACCCCTGCTTTTTCACTCACACCTTTTATTCATAAGCTATGTTTCCTTGGGTTGTCTTGCAGCCGTTGCACTGCCACTTCCAGATTTCTGAGAAAGTCCCTTCTTTCTCTCTCCCAAGTTTCCATTCTTTCTTCCAGATACGAAAGTCTATCTTTAGCATCCTTCAGGTGGTTCTGCCAACTTTTATTGGAGTCTTTGATATCCTGGTAGTCGCTCTGAATCTGATTAATGCATTCTAAGTCTTTATTTGTTTCATTCTCAATTTCCTTTGATTTTCCATCCTCCACCTTTCTGGCTATGTTTCCTTTAGAGGCGCTTAGTGATTCCGCTATTATGTATTTCATTTCAATTATCAGTTGGGCTAACAGTGCCGCTTTAATTTCTCTCATAGCTTCGTGGAGTTGTCTCCCCACTTCAGTTGTCATCTCCTCTGAGAGTTTAATTTTTGGACTCCTGACCATTTCAGCGTTAGCGTCCCTGGAATTGGTCCTGCTTCTATCGGAGTCCAGAGAGCGCCCTCTAACTTTCCGTCTTGGCATTTTCCTGGGCTCGCCAGTGAGGCAGTGTTGGTCCACTGCCTCTCCCAAGCCTGTTTCTGCTCCGCGGATGTCTGGTGCAGTGCAAGAGAGGACAGGGCCGCTGCCTGGTAACCCATACTGGGTCGTCCGCCAAACTTCCCCTATCACCCCCAGGGCACCCGCACCGTTTCCACCACGACCTTCCAGGAACCGTGCCTAATTAGGTGCAGTTCCAGTCTCAAGATGGATGCCTGTCCCTCACTCTCCCTTGGGGTTGGGAGGCTGGGGGCTGCCGGGTTCACTCACTTGCCTGCTCACGACCACCTCACTCCACAGTCGACTGCTGCCTCCACCGTCCCGCCGCACCATAGCAATTCCACTGCATATCACGAGCATCCCAATCGTACCTTCTCAGCTCGGGTTGCGGTGCTAATTGGATTCGGCTCTGGTTAGAGGTGCTGCTGGTCTCCGCCTTTGTTTATTTCATGTTTTTACTCTTTCCGTGGACTACAGTTCTCATTTTAGATTCTTCTTGGGTCCAGAGGACCCATCTCCCTCTTTTTTTCTTCTCTCTGTTATTATATTAGTTTATATTCCAGCATTTGGATGGTATATTCAGGGAGCCTCCCTGTCACGGTGTTATCCGGGCGGCCATCTTGGAAGAAGTCCAAGTAACAGAGATCTTTAAGTGTTTGTTCAGTGCTATGCTTCTCAATATTTTCCATGAGCAGTGAAAATAAAACCTATTCCCAGAAACAAGCAAGGCATTTAGAAGTGAGTTTGTCTAAGCATGAAATTCATTCAACTTTTTCTTCTAAAAGCTGAGACGTTTTTATTCTTTTCATTATACAAAACAAAACAAAAACAAACCTTTTTTTTTTGACCCTCAATGTAGCAGATGCTTCAGGAAGTTGGTCTCAAGTACCACGCTTGAGAAAATGGCTCCATATTGAAGCAGCATTTTAGAATCTAAAAGCATGCAATATGTCATCTCTTTCAACCCCCTTAACTTTTTGTACATATACATTCCAATTCCAATTATTAACCCACTCTATAAGGATTTGGTTATAAATGCCACATAAGAATTTGTGAAAACTTCAGATTAAATATTTCATTTTATTCTAAAAGCACTTGTATTGTAAATATGTAAATACTAGCCTTAAGTAAGAGATAGGTAAGGATGATTTTTCCCAAAAATTTGTTGTTTCTATTTTTTCCTTAACCCTTCCCATCCCTGACTCTAGGATCATTTTGGATAAAGGACAGATTTCAAAGGAGCACCATCAGATTAGTCATTTTGACAACTTTGGATAATCACCATGCAATGGAAAAGGAAAACCATGGAGAAAAACACCACCTGCCTGAGAGATTGACCACACAGCATTACAGGTGCTTTGGTCATCTGCCTCCAACCCTAAAATAACAGTAATGAGTTCCCATACTGTGGATTTCAGGCAACTTACTCAGTGACTGACAAGGGTCTGCTAAAGCAATGAGAACACCAAACCAATTCTCTCTGGTCCTCCTTGTGAACAAAGACAAAGTCACTTTTATTTTTTTCCATATTCCCAAAAACACCTACAATAGCACTAAAACTTTAATATGATGACTGACGCCTATGAACATTTAAGTCCTAAGCCAGTGTAACTAATGTGGAACTCTAGTGCTGCTGAGTCTACGTCTGAGTTATTTCTGGTTTGGAAATAAACATGGCTGAAGTACCTCTGACTTTTAGTTACAGCCAAAAAGAGTCAGCAGAATAGATGTCCCAAGATGAATGGTAATAAACTGTCCTCAGACACGAAACTCTAGCTTCACGCTAAATTCAAACTACAGTGCTCTTTGTGGTTGCCATACAGTTTATTAAAAACTCTGCTGAACAAAAAGTTCCCTAATCTGATGGCTCTGAACCAGGGATTGTGTCTCAAGCCAATCTCAATATATGCTATATTTTAAGTAAAGTTAGCTGTTACCTTTAAGTACTTCTTATGCAGGGTCACTGCATGAGATAACCTTACTCCCATGCTGTACTGCTTCTCAACACTCATGTATCTGTGGTGCAGAAGCACTGAGTGTGTATCAATACTCCCTGTACTTTCCCATCAGACTATCAACAGGGTGAGGTTTCAGAGAGAAAATAAATTTGGAACAGAAATGCTGTTTCAAAAAATCAGGTAAGAACAAAAAGAGAAGCTGTATTTGTTAAACTACAGTCAATTCCTTAGACTGTTAGTAAGAAATTCTATAAAGCGAACTAAATCATCCGAGTTTGATAATCTACAGCAGAGAAAAGCAAACTTTTTCTGAAAACAGCCCCACAGAAAATATTTTAAGTTTCACAGGCATCACATGGTCTTTTACAAATATTCAATTCTGAAATGGCAAAGCAGGCATGGAGAATATAAAAAGAAACAAGAATGACTAGGGAATAATAAAATTTTATTTATGAAAACAGACAATGGCTCTATTCTAAACAGAATTAATAAAGCAGGTCTATGAGACAGAATGGAATACAGTTCTATTCAATTTATAATAAAATAAGGTTAAAATATGTGTGGTCATCCTAACTACTTTATAAATTTAAATATGACCTATGAGTTAATTCTGCTGAGACCACTCATGCTTCTGTTATCCCCTCCTTACCATAACATACACAACCACCACCCTGTCCCACTAAGACTATAAATGAAGAAAGTACATACATAATAAAAACATATTTCATACATTAACTATCTCAAGAATAATTCCCTACCTAAAATTCTGCGACCCTCAACAATTCAATATGAATAAACAATCTCCATTTAGCCTACTATATCAAATAATCCAAGAAAGCAAAGATAAAGCAGCTGCTAACAGAATTAAAAGAAAAGCAGAAATTCTGGCAGACTCAAGGTACTAGAAGACAAAACTGGAGTACAGAAAGCACCAAGGAACAGAGGTTTGGGTAAAACTCTTTAGTGAAGACACCTGCACACAGACCAACTTATACTTGATTAAAGTTGCCCACCAGAAAAAAAACTAAACCCTTTCTGTAGACTGGGATCCCATCTAGAACCTCTACGAGTTTTCTCCACAATATCTGGAATGCAATAAAAATCACCATGCTGACTAACAAATCCCCATGATGAGGCAAAGGGAAAGAGGGCAGGTACAGAAATAAGTCTTAGGGTAAACTAGATTTTACAATCATCAGACACACAACTAAAAATACAGTACTTAATATGTTTCACCAACTAGTTGAAAACAAGCTGACTTTCTAATAACACTTTTTTAAATGTATCAAAAGGAACAAATGTACTGTCCACAAAATAAAAGTCCAAATGTAACGTTAGCTCTAATAGGTCAAAAGATGTGTTGAAACCTCTAGTGTTCACTAATAGAACAAGGTAATGAGGCAGGATGTAGCAAAAGTGGAATGATTTTAAAAGGTAACCAAGAAAGAAAGCAAAACAGGAACAAAAAAACAGCTACAGCAACACAGAGGAAGTAAGGACCACAGATTTAAATCCAAATATATTAGTAAAGACTTTCAATGTCAATGGACGAAACACTCTGATTATATTTTTAAAAAAGGCTTGTTTTTTTTTTTTGTTATAAATTGCTTATAAAACATGTCTTAAGCTGGGTGTAGTGGCACACACCTATAATCCAGGACTCAGGAGGCTAAGGCAGGAGACTTGCTGAGTGTTTGAGGCCAGGCTGGGCTACAAAGTGAGTTCAAGGCCAACCTGAACCACATAGTGAAACCCTGTCTCAGAAAAAATAAATAAATAAGAAGAGGACGACATGTCTTAAATATTAGAACACAAAGAAGACTTTTTGAAAGAAAAGTATTATGTAGAACCTAGCCTAAGAAGACTAACATAAATCTGTAGTTAGAGAAGCTGTTAAAACAAAGTATTAAAAAATATAGAAAGTTATTTCATAAAAATGAAAGGCATCCTTCAATAGGATACAATAATCTTCTATTTGAATAACAAAGCAGTATATATAAAGGAAAAACTGACAAAACTAAAAAGACAGTTCTACAATTAATTAAGAGTTAGTGGGTTAGCAGGGTGTAGTAGCACATGCTTTTAACCCCAGCACTCTGGAAGGCTGAGGCAAAAGGATTGAAGGTTCAAGTCCAACCTGGGCAACTCCAGCGACTTAGCAAGGTCCTGTCTCAAAATAAAATTTAAAAAATAAATGAATAAAAAGGCTGAGGATGTAACACCCTGTGAAGTCCTGGAGTTCAACTCCCAGACAGACGATGCAAGGAAGGGAAAGCAGAAAGAGGTGGAAACGAAGGAAAGAAAGGAAGGGAGGGAGGAAGGGAGGGAGGGAGTAAGAAAGGGAGGAAAGCAGGAAAGAAGGAAGGGGCAGGTAAGGAGAAAAAGGGGCATAGAGGAAGAAAGGAAGAGAGAAAAGTTGGCAGGTTAAAAACATCTTTATCAGGAAAAATATAAAGCAAAACAAAAATTCCGTATGGTATATAGAGAAAAATTAAATCATATAATTAACTAATTAATAGCATTAAGAGCATGTACTGGAAGAGAAGACAGTCTGAAACATTTAAGCATTTGTGAGGGATACCAGTGGTATGCTATCCAAATCACCCTCCAGAAATGAGACACCCATTTCCCTCACTCTAAGCAGTGAAGGCTACCGGGGTCTCACAACTGAATCCCTCTGTAAACAAGTGTATCTGTGAATACTTAGCAATAGGGTACACAAGTGAAAACCTTCTGCATCAACCTGGGATGATCCTGAAGGGCTATTCTAGCTCCAGAATGGTTCCCCAGTGGGAATGACTGAGGCCTATTTTCCAACCACTTCTGCCTAGACCTGCTTCCATCCTGATGTTACATTATTCCCAAAAGCAGTATACAGTACATACTATGCATGTTCATCTGTTCCGGTGTCTGTTTCCTGAAAAATTCAACTAATGTCAGTTGATACTAGAAGTTGCCTAGGAAGAAGACTCAGACATGGGTATTTCCAGTTAAACTTCTGGTCTGCAAAGAAAAACCCAGCCAATGACAATAGCCTCCCGCATCAGGAATAATGCAATTATTTAAACTTTGACCAGTGGGACAGGACACCAAATGGAGGAAATTTACTGGAAGGTGAAATATCTCAAACATCTGACAGAAGTAGTAATTTCAAAGGATGGAATCAACTCTTGTTGGGAAGTAGGAGTGTCAGCATTTAAAAGGCTAAAACAGGAATAGTGCAAGTTCATGGCCAGGTTGGGCAACTTATTAAGACTTTAAAATTTTAAAAGGGCTGGAGATGTAACTCAGGGTTGGAATGCTCAACTATCATGTAAAGGCTGTAGATTCAATCCCCAGTAAAAACAGGGTGATCAGAAGTGATGAATGAAAGTAAGATGAATATGAAGAGAGGCTCCTCTTTCGTAGCCAGAGAACAAGAAGGTCTTAAGATCAGGCCCAAAACTTAAATTATCAAAATAGGCATTGGACACACACAAATGTACACACACAAACACACAAATAAATAAATACATAATAAACAAACAAATAAGTTGAATACATAGCATTAATCCTGGCAAGTTCCTTACCCCAAGATCAGGACCCTGACTAGGAAAAATCTAGCCCAGTGAGGGCAAACCTTTCAGAGCTTTCAATGATAATAAATGGCTGGCTGCAGCACATGTGCCACAGGATTGCCACCACTGATCTAGAATGACTTGAAATATAGACATGTGAATTATTAAATTTAAAAACCTTGCAACACCAAATCACCCTTAACCCTTTGGGCCAGCAGAAGAGATCTACATTTCTTTCTCCCGAAAAAAATACAAGCAGGTCTACCACATCAGATACACAGATTCTCATCAGGATATACGCCATATTCCCTCCTGGCTACCAGACCAATCATGAGGATCAAGAGGAGGCAAAAGAAAGGATTCCACAGTGCTGGTAATGATCTACACATCCACCAAGGTGGTGGGCACACGAGTAAGTTCACTTCATAAAAATTCATTGAGCTGGACACTTAAGTATTATCGGTTCTTCCTACCCAAGAGTATGGGCTATCTCTCCATTTTCTAATATCCTCTTCAGTCTCCTTTTTCAGAGTACTATAGTTTTCAATATAGAGGTATTTTACATCCTTTGTTAGATTGATTCCTAGGTATTTCACTTCTTTGGATGCTAATGTAAAAGGTATTGTTTTCCTGATTTCTCTCTCAGTGAGTTTGTTTTTCATGTACAAGAAGGCTATTGATTTTTAAGTGTTGACTTTGTAACCAGCTACCTTACTGAATTTGCTCATTAAATCTAGAAGTCTTTTGGTGGAGTTTTTAAGCTCTTCTAAGTAAAGTATCATGTCATCTACAAATAACAATTGTCTAACTTCTTCCTTTCCTATGTTATTCCTTTTATTTCTTTCTCCTGTCTAACTGCTCTAGCTAAAGTTCCAGGACTATGTTGAATTAAGAGTAGAGACAGTGGACATCCTTGTCTTGTTCTTGATTTTAGAGTGAAAGCTTTCAGTTTTTGTTCATTTAGTATGACATTCGCTGTTGGTTTTTCATAGATGGCCTTTATCAGATTGAGATAAAGACCATCTATTCAAATTTTCTATAGGGTTTTTATCATGAATGGGTGCTGGACTTTGTCAAAAGCTTTTTCTGCCTCTATTGGGATGATCATATGATTTTTGTCCTTGGTTCTGTTGATACAGTATATTACATTTATGGATTTACATATGTTGCCCCATCCCTGCAACCCTGGGATGAATCCCACTTGATCATGGTATACAATCTTTTTGATGATTTGCTGCAGTCTGTTTGCCAGTATCTTACTGTGGATTTTTGAATCGATATTCATTAGGGAGATTGGCCTGTAATTCTCTTTCTTAGTTGGGTCCTTCGCTGGTTTTGGAATCAGAGTAATGCTTGCTTCCAGGAATGAATTTGGGAGTATTGCTTCCCTTTCAATTTCATTAAATAGTTTGAGAAGTAGTGGTGTTAAGTCTTCACTAAAAAAAATTTTTTTTGGGAGGGTGGCACCGGGGATCGAACTCACAACCTCGTATCTGCCAGGCACGCACTTAAGTCACTGAGCCAAACTCCCAGCCCTAGTTTTGGGGTTTTTTTGTTTTTTGTTTTTCCCGCAGCACCAGGGATTGAACTCACAACCTCGCGCCTGTCAGACAGTCACTTAAGTCACTGAGCCAAACTCCCGGCCCTGGCTTTTTTGAGGCAGGGTCATACTATGTAGCTCAGGCCAGCCTTGTGCTCACATTTTAGCCCAAGCTGGCCTCGAACTTACAACACTCCTCCTACCTCACCCTCCAGAGTGCTGGAATTAAAGGTGTGCACCACCACGCGCAGCTTCACTAAACTTCTTGTAGAATTCAGCAGTGAATCCATCAGGGCCTGGGCTTTTCTTTGTTGATAGGTTTTTAATTACATCTTAGATTTCATTTATTGATACTGAGTTATTTAGGATTTCTATATCTTCTTGATTCAGCTTTGGTAATTCATATGTATCTAGAAATCTGTCCATTTCTTCTGTATTTTCCATCTTATTAGAATACAAGTTTTCAAAGAAGGTATAGATGATTTTCTGGATTTCTGCAAGGTCTGCTGTGATTTCACCCTTTTCATTCCTAACTGCATAGATCTGAGTCTTTTCTTTCCTTTTTTTGATAAGGTTGGCTAAGGGTTTGTCAATTTTATTTAATCTTTCAAAGAACCAACTCTTCGATTCATTGATTCTTTGTATTTTTAGTCTCCAGTGTGTTAATTTCTGCTCTGATCTTTACAATTTCCTCTCTTGTATGAGCTTTTGGATTAGCCTGCTCTTCTTTTTCTAGAAGTCTGAGGTTCAACATTAAGTTGTTTATATGTGCTTGTTCGGTTTTCCTAATATGGGCATTTACTGCTATAAATTTCCCTGCTTTCATTGTGTCTCACAAGTTCCAGTATGTTGTATTGTCATTATCATTCAACTGTAAGAACTGTCTAATTTCTTCTTTAATTTCATCTGTGACTCATTGGTTGTTCAGTGAGGTACTATTTAATTTCCATGTGTTTATGAAGTTCTTGTGGTTTCCTCTAGCATGGATTTCCAATTTCATTGCGCTGTGGTCTGAGTATGCATGGGATAATTTCAATTCCTTTACATTTACTTACTCATGTTCTATGAGTCAGTATATGGTCTATTTTGGAGAACAGCCCATGCATAGCTGAGAAGAATGTGTATTCTGATGTTGTAGGGTGAAACATTCTATAGACATCTACTAAATCCATTTGCTCAAAAGTTTGACTTAGTTCTAATATTTCATTATTCATTTTTTGTCTAGTTGATCTTTCTTTTTGTGACAGTGGGGTATTGAGGTCTCCCAATACAATTGTATTAGGGCTTATTTGAGTTTTCATATCCATCAGTAATTGTTTTATACAGTTGGGTGCACTGGTATTTCTTGCATATATATTTATGATTGTTATATCTCTTCCTCTTGGATTGTTCCATTTATGAGGATGTAGTGACCTTCCTTATCTCTCTTAATCAGTCTTGGCTTAAAATTCACTTTGTCTGCAAAAAAAAAAAAAAATAGCAACCCCTGCTTTTTTCTGGATTCCTATCACATGGAGTATTGTTTTCCAACCTTTGACTTTCAGTCTATGAATTTCCTTCTGAATTAAATGTGTTTCTTGTATGCAGCATGTTGTTGGATCTAGCTTCTTGATCCATTCTGCCAGTCTGTGTCTTTTGACTAGTGAATTGAGACCATTAACATTGATGGTTAAAACCGATATGTACTGACTTATCTTTATGTTACTTTCTTGTTGTTGGCTCCCCACCCCCTTTTTTTTCTTTCCTCTAATTGTTTGCCTTTCCTGGTGGATTCCTTCTGTTAGGGTTCATGGAACTGTAATCCTTATTAATTCTTTCTAAAATGTCCTTCAGAACATTTCGGAGTGCTGGTTTGGTGGTCGTGAATTTCCTCATATTCTTTGTCATGGAAGTATTTTATTTCTCCATCTATTTTGAAAGATAGTTTTGCAGGATACATCAATCTGGGTTGAAAGCTGTTTTCCTTTAGAACCTGGAGTACTTCACTCCAAGCTCTCCTTGACTTAAAGAGTTTGTGCTGAGAAGTTAGCTATAATTCTGATGAGTTTTCCTTTATAAGTGATTTGTTTCTTTTCCCTAACAGCTTTTAAAATTTTATTCTTGTGTTGATGTTCTGGAATCTTGACTATGATACGCCTGGAAGTAATTTTTTTTTTTTAATCATTGCTAACTGGAGTTCTATATGCCTCACTTATTTATATGTGAAATTCTTTTTTTCTACCAGGAAGGTTTTCTGACATGATGTCTGTAAGAATGTTTTTAATGTGATTTGTAGTATCTCCTGCTTGTTCACTGACTCCAATTAATCTTAAGTTATTCTTCTTTGTCTCATCTAGCAGCTGCTGGATTGATTTCTCATGATCCCTTGCTAATTTTGAGAAATCTTTCTTTTCCTGGTCGCTAACTGTAAGCCTATCTTCAATAACTGATACCCTGTCGTTACACTAGCCTAATCTGCTTCGAATACTTTCAATGGAATGTTTATTCTGGATATCTGCTTGAATCTGCTCTATGGATTCCATCTGTTTCCTATATTGCACTTTCATAATTTGCTTAAGCTCGTCAATTTGTGTGTGTGTGTGTCTGCTCTAACATCGCTAAGCATGGTGTGTATTTTGGTAATCTCTGTAGCTATTTGAGAGACTATTCATGATTTCATTTTTTCCAGAGCCTCGTTTGATTGCTTTGTTACCACTTTGGAGAGGCCTGGTGGGTATCCTGTGATCAAAGAAATACTTCAGCTCAAAGTTACTTTTTTCCTTAAATGTGGTGGATTAATGAGTATTGTCTTTGAAAAGTTTTAAAATCAAATTAAAATTTCACTTAAAACATAAACCTTTGTCTTTATTTTATTTACAATACAAAAACCGATTAAAGGAAAACGTGGGAAAGATTAAAATGAATAATTTTGAGACTCCTCTAAAATAAGCATCTACAATATAAAGTGAGAATATTCCTCTTAATCATGTGTACGTGATAAAACAGTATGTGTACTCTGGAGGAGAGTCAATAGGGTTGATTATACAAACACATTTCAAATGTCTCAATGGTAGCAGGCCCTACGAGGTGATGATTCCCTATCTCCTTAGATCACTGAACGATGCAGACATGTCAATTATTACAATTATATTCATAAGCACTCTAGAAATAAAAAAAGTTCTTTAAGAAAATGGGAATGGTGATTGTGGTGGCAGTGTTGAGGCCATGAAAGCTTCCTACTAACCTATAATCTTTCTGTCATCTTTCTTCTCACGACTTTTCACTGACTGTCAATACCAACATCAAACACCAAAGCCATCATCTCAGATCCAGCTTTTTCTCTCTGAACATCTCCATCTGGACTTCCTCCTATTAGACATCGTGAAACTCAATATAAAACTAAACTTCTTCCCCACAAACTGCCACCAATTATTCTCCACTTTGGCTAGTAATAATACCACCATCCCCCTGGTCTCCACCATAGAAATTCTCAAGTATTATAATCTTCCCTTCAATCCTACATTCTCCATATCCAATCAATTTCCAAGTCATACCAATAAGTGAAAAATAAATAAATGAATGAATGAAGCAAAAAACATTAAGAATCAACAAAAATAAAAACTGTTTAAAAACTAGTTATAAAAACAGACAAAGGTGGCAAGATTGATGATAAAAAGAGAAAGCAAAAAGAAATGGTATTAAAGAACACAGGGGAAATTACAAATATTGCAGAATAAAGAATGTCAAGGGAAGGAAGACAGAATAGAAAAAATAAATGAGTAAACCTGAAAACCTGGTTTAAATGGACAAATTTTCTGGAAAAAAAAAATACATGAAAACCTAAGCCCAAAAGATGAAAGAAAAAGGGGCCAAAATAGTCAAGATATTTTTGAGCACTACCAGCAAAATAAAGAGATTTTCCTATCAAGACTACCAAAAGTACAACTTAAGCAAGAAAAGAAAAGGAAACCAATGAAACAGAACAAAAGCCAGGAAACCCAACCACTAGCATATGAAAACTATTATAGAACAGGCATTACAGTGCATGAAGTATGAGCTATGTATTTGTCTTGGTTACTTTTCTCTCCTTGCTGGGACAAAACACCTGACACCCAAAATTAGGCAAGGAAAGGTTTATTTCTTACAGTTCTTGGAGGTTTCAGTCCATATTAGGCTGGTTCCAAGGCAGGGTGGCATGACACCAGGACAACACTTCAAGACAGCAGCCAGAGCAAAAAGGGACAAGAGCAAGCCTCTTTTTCTCCCTTATATTGTACACAGGCTACCCCCTACTTCAGGGCAGGTGTAGCATTCACAAATCCCCTTGCCTTCCTTTGCACAGGATGAGGATATTTACAAAGTAAGAACCCTGGCTCCCAGCTGAGTCTCTCAGTTAAACTTCTAAACTTCTCAAGTTGACACAATGGATCAACCATGACAATCTACCCCTTGTCAACTTGGTAACCAGATATACTTCTTTAAATCAGCCTCCAGATACAAAGACATGCTTATTCTTAACATTTTGCAACTTAAACCTTAAGAACCAGCATTAAGCCTACCCATATTATATCACATTAGAAACATAACATTTTGTCCTTGGACCCCCAAGACTCATGCACATCCCTTTATGCAAAATGCATTTAGTCCATCTGCAAGAGTTGCCAAAGTCCTAACAGTTTCTTTATTGCTGAAAAGTCCAAATCCCAAATCACCTCTGAGATCTACGGCAAACTCATAACTGTTACCCCTTGTACAAATGAAAATGAGGTTAAACACTTCCAACATACAAAGGCACAAGATAAACATAACCGTTCCAAAAGTTATAAACAGGGAAATACAAAGCATTGCAAAGAAAGCAAGTCCAAAATCCTGCAGGGCAAACACTTAGTCCTGGAGTTCTCTGCTCAGCATCTGAAGCAATCTGGTTGCCAGTTCCAAAAGGCTTGAGCGACTCCACCCCTTATCATCCTTTTCTTCCTGAGCCAATTTCTTAATGCACAGTGGAGCTAATGAACAAAAGAATATTATTTCTAGGAAAGAGTACTAGACTACTACGTTTGCAATTCCAGTGGTAATTACTTGATTACAAATGCTTGTAAAATTTAAGAGGGTAAAAAATGATCTGGTTTAGAATGGGTCACATATTTTAAAAGTCCAATTTACAAGGGGCTTTAAAGAATGTACAGTACCTCTGAATACACATAGAACCTCATCCCCTCTACAAGATCCAATTAATTCTGTTCAATTTTATTTAGAGTAACTATATTTTTATTCTAGCATTCCATAAATCAGTATATTCTTAATAATCATTCCTTTTATTAAAACTTAAGTCCTCCAAAAGCAATAAAGAATACTGGTGGCATAAAAACTTCACCACTCTGTCAATTTGGGTTTGTTTCTTTCCCAGGTGAGAAAATTATCAGGTGTGTAGACTTATGAAGATGGGATCAGGCTGAAATTTAGAGGAGAGTCTGAAAATCCATTATGCTTGTTACAACTGACTGAAAACTAGCAAAACATTCCCAGATGAATACCTTAAAATGGACTAAATGGCAGATTTTCACAACGAATTTTCATGGCAACTTTGACAGTATTGGGGATAGGGTGGGTACTGGATGTTTGACATAATGTCAGAAATGGGAAACGATGCTGAAGTAAAATTTTCATTAGGAAACAACACTGAAATCTTCACTTTCATATGAAATGCAACTATATTGGAAATGAAACGACTAAGAGTATAGGAAAGAATATTCAAGGTCTTGCATTATTAAATTAACATTTGTTTATATATGTACTAAACACAAAATAATCTATTTTCTAAGCCACTGAAATCTAGAGATAAATCTAACTTTTAAATCAGTATATAAGCTCTTTATTCAAATCTAACAATTTCTTGAGACCAAGTAAATCCTGTCTTAATTCATAATAGTTAAAATTTATAATTGTTTTAAAGTTTATCATTGGAGGTTAGCAGTTATTCTAAGTATGATAATATTTTAATGGTATCCAAGAAGGAATGAATAAAATAACTTTAAGCAACTCGTCCCAAAGAACTAATATTTTTGCAACATAATATTCACCTTCATCTTAAAAGTCCTAAATGTTAATTTGAATGTTTAAAGAGGCCTATAAGGGGGGTCATGAGATATTTGTTCCCAGGCTAAGAATCTGTATGTAAATTGTTCTCTGGGAAGAATTTTCAACCAAAAGTTACAAATATCAAAAGAAGGATTAATAATGGAAAGTCTGACCTAACACTAGCCCAACTTCTATGATATTCTAGTCAGCAGTATCCTACTACCTACAGTTCACAGTACTCAAGAATTAGAAAGAACCCTCAGTTTTTTAACTGGAAAGTTATGAATGTCTACTCTTTCTCAATTGTACTTTAGATATACATTAGCAAGTTTTAACATATTAGTCCACAGAATTGGGGATTTATACTACCAAAATTAACCAAAAATAAAGTTTTTAAATGTCTGTTTCAAATAACATCCTTATCCAATTTCTTTCTATGGGACACTAAAACCAATAAAATATTAATTCAGGCTTATTTTCAAAATACTTAATGAGCCACACATGAGCTGAACTACATTTTAACATTGATGTCTTTCCTAAGCAAACTGTTAACAGGATTTTGAAACCTCTGGGGAGTAGTAATTTCACTAAAATATTTACTGGCATACAAGTATTACTCATAACCTATAAATCATCATTTTTCTTCTTCAAACATATTTGGTTCAAAGTAGTAAAAGATTTCACTCCAAAGTCTGGGTCTACCAGATAAAAACCACCATGTGCCACTTAACTTCTCGGAGCATCCATTTTCATTTTTGCAAAATGGAAATAACATTGTCCTGAACTACTCTGCAAAGTAGTCATTACTGATATAAATTACAACAGTTCATTATTCCTGAATATAGAACTCAAACATAATATTACCATACTATTTCATGTAAATTATTTGAAAAAATACCTATTCTTTCAATATTTTAGGGTTTTTATAGTATTATTACTAATGTCAGGAGAGTCAAATGTCCCAAGTTCTACACATCCTCATGAAGTATACCCAACTACAAGGCCAAACCATCCTTTGACCCTGAACCCTTTCTGTAGCTAATGGTACAGGTCAAGGTAAACACACTGTGACTTCAGTACAACTCTTCGTTCATATGGAGGTGAAAGGTTTGCTTGTTACTTGCTATAAAAAGGGCTGAGCCCTTAAGCCTGGATTCCTCACCTGTAACCCAACTCACTACAAGCATAGCACAGCCAGGCCCTTGTGGATAAAACAACCAGCGATGACTACGCTGACAACTCCTGCTGTTTGTTGTGCTTTAAAAAGCTGTCTTGCTCCAGTGGATATAGTTTCATCTACTTTAGTAACCTTTAAGGTTCTGGCAAGCCAGTTTGTTAAGTAGTCATTTCCTTTGGCATTTTATTAATCCTTATATTCTAGACCATTAAAAAAGCAAAAAGCGAACAGATACCAAAGGGAAGAGAGGAGAAGGGAGGGAAGCTGAGAGGAGGGAGGGAGAAGGGAGAAAAGAGGGGATGAGAACAGAGTAATTTGAAGCAGTATAAGCTGTAAGATCAGTAGATCAGTTGAAACTCTCCTGAACAAATCATAATGGATAATATATTGACCTAAACTATACCCTGGCTAAAGAGGATATGCACAAATTAATACCAGGTGGAACAATCTATATATTCCATAATACATGAATTTAATGATTATCTGAAATAAGACCTACTGGAGTTCTCTGGCACGTCACTCAATTTGCTGAGTCCAGACAGCCTGAGATAAATACTGCAGGCTGTCTAATCCTGTTAACAACAGACCTCATCATGTGGTCTATGAAATAAATTGAGTATGTTTGCTCACCACACCTGGCAATGTATCTAATTCATGCTGTTTCATAGGCAATATTCCTATGAAAATTTGAGTTCGACCAAAAATGTGCATGGGGAAGGGTGAACTATTCAGAAAAACTATCTGTCGTGGTTCCTAACCTTCCCTGGACATCCTTACCAAGAGTATTCTGTTAAGTCAACTTACCATAACTGTAACCAAATACCTAAGAAAAACAATTTACAGGAGGAAAGATTTATTTTGGCTCATGGTTTCAAAAATTTCCATGCATGATTGGCTAGCTCCATTGTTTTTAGGCTTGTGGTGAGGCAGAGAGCAAAGTCACTTAACCCATGGCACCAGAAGTAGGCAAGGAGTAATGAGGAAGGGGCTAGGGACAAGGTAACAGTCCCCAAGATCCTCTGACCCAACCCTGTAAAGTAGGCCCCACCTCATAAATTTCCATTACCTCCCATTAATGCCATCAAATTATGATCTCATCAAGAATTAATCCACTGATGAAGTTAAAGCTCCCATGATTGAATCATCTTCCAAATGCCCTGCCTCCAAACACATGAGATTTTGGGGAGACATTTTAGATCTAAAGCATAACAAGCACCAAATCAATCTTAACCCTGAGCCAATTCTATAGTTAGTTATATAGACAATCAAGCAGGTCAAAGTAGCAAGATACTATGAGACTGCCTACTGCCTGATGTGACATACCTGCTTACTGCTTCCTTCCTAAGATTTCAATTCTTTAGTCCTGGTTTCCTCAGCAATGACTCGACTCACTGAAAACATACCTACCCCCAGGCTCATCTCATCTCTCAGTGGGACTTGGTGACAGGAGATCCACTCAGTATGAGTGAAGAAGGTATATGACACCTCATCAAACTCAACAATTTAGTCTGCTAAGGTTACTTCGGGTGATATTTCGCAATTCACATGACTGTGCAGTCTCAATTTTTAAGAATACAAGAAAAACATACACATGAATTAATTTATACTTCACTGCATATTACTTGCAGGTATATTCTGTCCTCAATACAAACACTTTCATTAGTGTGGGAAAAATTTTAGAGTATTTTTAATGCTCAACTCAGTTTCAGCATAATTAACGTAAAGCTTATATGAAAAACAAGAAAAACAAGCTGAGCTATATTTTTGTTACAAGTACTGCAGCAAATCTATTTCCACAACCCAACAGACATCCTATATGGTCACTACAAAACAAAAAAACTTGTTTCCAAATCTATTAGAACCTTAAGAAAAGGAAACATCAATGTTTTCCAAGAAAAGAAACAAAATTCTGCCATGATGTTAGTTTAAAGTTTTGATGAGAACCTGATGAGTAAGGTAAGGCAAAATTATATTTTCTAAGAAAACAAAATTAGTAGTGGGAAGACTACTTAGCTGTCACTTGAGTACATTTAATGCAGTAACAGACATACAGCATACAAATAACATTGTAACTGATTTGGAAGAAATTCCTGATAATCCAATAAATGTAGTTTAAATCCAGAATGGGAAGCAAGTCAGCATCATTTACAGATCAAATCTTTTGATTTAATAGGTCTTTTTCACCTTTTGGGAAATTATTTATGTATCACAACACTTTTTCCTTGCATATCTTCAGATTTGTGTTTCCTCAATTTCACTGACACAAATCTCTTCACTGATGCACATTAAGATCTTTAATATATTTGAAGATTTGTATGTTTATATCCTTACCACATTATTTATTAAGGGCCTATTACTTTCCAGGCACTCCACTAGGCATCTGCATAAAACTGTCAGTTTCCATCCTCATGAAACCTGCAATCTAGTTAGGAAGTCTAATCTAATCAGTAATAACAAATGCAGTAAATTTTACAAATGAAAATGCAAGGTACTAGGGGAACACAGAACAAACTTTAGGAGAAAGGGAGTAAATTTTCCAAAGAACTCTTCCTACCAAGTAATGATTTTACCTGAACCCTTAGGTAAGAGAAGCCTCACTGGCTAAGGGAAAAAGAGAATCTGGGGAAACAGCATGCCACTGTCATTCCTCATACTTACTATAGACAAATTATATTTCATGAATGGTCAGAAGTGACTAGTGACTTTCAACAGGTTAAAACAAGGCATTTCTTAAATTTCCAATATTTTTACATTATAACACTGTAATTTAAAAAGTGAAATCATCAATTCCACAAGTCAAAATGAGATCTCACAGATTGACCAAGAAAGCTCTACTAAGACATATTTGATGTGAAAACTCAATGCTCCAATAGAAGTATAAAGTAAAAACAAAATCTTCTTACATAGTTTCACAAGTTTGAACCACATACAAAAGGAGATAATCACTGATAACGCTTTTTTAAAACACAAATATTTGCTAGAAAAATATAAATTATATCAACTAATGAATACAATTCTCATTTATGACAAAGCCAACTTGTAAATACAGACTCACTAAGCTTGAAGTTTTTCTCCTGAGAAAAGAAAAAAATACAAAACATGAAGAGAAATTGCTAAGCTAAAGGAGTGCCTCAGAGAAGAAATGTAGCTATCTACAATGATTCCCCCAGTTTCTAATATGCATGTGCTTGTCTAAGACACAACAGTGGAGACACTGTTTTTAATATAAATTTTCCTAGTACCTTTCAGAGTGTCTTGCAACACACAGGGCTTTCCCAGAACCATCAGTGAGATTCTGTTTTAGTTAAGGGTATTTTCTGATTTCATTAGTGGAGGTAAGGATAAGGTTGTTGTTAGTGTTTTTGCCATGAGGGTTGTGTAGTGTGTATGTGCATTTTAACATTAGTAAAATGGGTTTAAACACAAACTAAACTTCATTTGAGAATTCTTTAGTCAATCATTAGCCACAAATTCTCTACACTGAATTATCTAGAAAGATAAACAGATTTATGACTATGTAAATTGTTCAATTTGAAATGAAAAATATATTCTAAATTTTGTAAAAACTCCATGAAAATAAAATTTGTCCCTTAGTCAAACAAGTAGACAGGAAGTCAAGCCTACCAACTGAAGAAAGTTCAAAACTGTAAAGTGTTATTTCAACTACTCCTTCGAAAATCAGTCATAAAGTCATAAACTAATTACGATTAACAGTTCTGATGCCTGAATAAGTGAAATACTATACACATATATTTATAGTGTGTTGACCATTTGGGAACACTGGCCCATGAATAAAGTCAAAGCTTTGCATACTGCTTACTGTGAAAAAAAAAATCCATAAATACTTAGCAGCAACAATGTATTTTTAAACTCTGAAACACTGCATATATATTTTCATTAAAAAATCATTTTAATCAAAATTGTTAAATAAGTATCAAACTGCTAAATGATTCAAGTACAATTTACCTAATATTCAAGGAAGTCTAGGATTAAATTCCTATGTTCCCAGATTCCCTCTTGTGGTATTTTTTAGAACTAAATGGATAAAGGAAAGAAAAAAATTTTTTGACATTTTTTTGAATGTCACAAAAAATTTTTGAGGCATAGAGTTCTGAATGGCATTAGAACATTAAAAATGCCTCCTGGAGTCACACACTATACCTGTTATTATTGTGTTCCCAACTCTCAGTACATCATAGGCACATAGTAGACACTCAAATATCTGCTAAATGAATGAAGTCTACCTAATCTCGCTTTGTCTTACTGACAGCCATTGATAAAGATCATCTCTAAATTCTAAGTTACAATATTAAAAAGCAGCAAAGATTTGAAACTTTGTTCTATCAACTGACTACCACAAATGATTAAGGCATCACTAACTGCAAATGTTTACTATATTCAAAAATATTTTAAAGTATAATATTTAGAAGGCTAATATACATAATACTCAATTCATAGCAATTAATTACTCTAGAATATCTGTCACTCTATCATTCTTTTGTTTATAAATTTCCACGGTTCACAACAATCTTTAGAATAAAGTTCAAATTCCTTACGATGGAATCAGTGGCCCCTATTTACGCAACAGAAATGTGTTAAACTTCTTTTAACCAAATACGTACTAATGATAAAGAACATGAACAAATCCACTCTTCCATTAAAAAGCTCATAATGTAATGAAGGATTTAGAGGTATCTACCAGAAACACAGTCAAGGAGAGATCAAGAAAAGTTTCCGAGTTTCAGGTTAACCAATTAACCCTCTGGAGACAGGGGGTTGGTTTTTCATTTTTCAAATACGGCCACTTTGGCAATTATAAGGAGAAATTCTGAATGAGAGTCTCATGCCATACTATTTTTGCCAAACTGGCCTATTTCTGAGTTTCAAAAATCTTAATTTCACCTACCACAATGGTTTCCCTCAAAGTTGGGCACAAGTCCCTGTGCTCCCACAAATCCTTCATGGAAATCATTCAAACCAAAAGAGACCACCCCATTCTCTGAATGTCTGTGTGGTAGTCCAATACCGTGGTAAGCTCTTGTAAGATTAAAGGGTTTTCTCTTACTGTTAATGATGCTACCCATAGAGATTATTAAATCCTTAACAGTCTCTTCTGACTCTCCCATTATGTCTACCACATTTCTTTTTCCACAATTAGCCTGCACAGGAGACAATAAATAACTACTGACCATCAATTAGTGTATTTTATTGACGCATCAAAGACTATGAAGTTTTAAGTAAGTAGCAAGAAATAAAGAGTTTAAAAGTAACAGTTTCTAAAAATCTGGAAAACAGAAGCAATGTTTCCAACATTTCTGCTTTTTCCATATTAATTACCTGTAATATGCATCAAAGTTAAAGGTCCCATGCATGGAAGCAAGAATACAAAACAAAAACCTCAAGTCTTGATTCATAATCATTTTTGTCTGTAATAAGAAAACAGGTATATAAGAGTTAAATTAAATCTCTCCCCCTCACACACACATGTATATGCGTATACAATGCACACTATTCAAACATTCATTCTGTCTCTCCAGTTGGAAGCCTAAGAGATCATAACAGCCTCATTCATTTAAGTATTTACGCTAAAGGAGCTCTTTTTATTATTTAATATACCATTTAAACAAAAGAGAAAACCCCAGTGTGGTTGTGAAAGCATTATTAATGTATATGTACGAACACTTTTCTTACTGAAAGCTGATCACATCATTATGCACATCTCTAATTCTAGCATTTACAGTCTTGCAGTAAAACATATTCATTACGGTCAACTTTTGAGAAGCCAATTATTTGGATACCCGGCTATACTGATTTCTCCCTATTGCCTATCTTTTGATTATTTAATCCTTTACTTCCAAGAAAAGAGGTAAACCTGAAAAATAATACTTCCATTTTGTTAAAATGGAACACTCAGAGTCCTAAAAACTGAAATTATTTTATTGACAAAGCTTAAAAAGATTTTATTTCAATTCAACAGCTTACCCTTTCATTTGTCATTTTTAAAAATGTTTAGTATACTTTATTAGATGCTAACAAAATGTAAATTCAGACTGGATTATTCCACCAACCAGGTGAAATTTTTCAAATAGTCATCTCTTCTGTAATGACACTGAATGACATCTAAAGAGTCCTACAATCCACTTTGCTATTTCTTTGATAATCTCAATGTAGTTGAGAAGATTCTGACACATGTAAATAACATGGGGGGAACTACTGGATTATGACAGAGAAAATACAAGTATTAACCCAGTTTTACCAAGGACTTTATTTGAAATGTCTATCCAATCTCTTCCAAGCTTAGTTACCTCAAATATCAATTTACAGTATTGAATTACATTTCTTGAGGTCTCCTTCCCATTTCAAAAGTCCACTCAATTCTGATTTCTTTATAAATAAAAAAAATCCGATTGTATAAATTCAAGATTTACAGACATTCTGACTCAAGTAGGGGAGCTCCAAAATAGGGACTCTGAAGGCGCTATGAATTAGTTAAAGCCCCAGGGGAAAGAGCCTCATCAGTGATGCATGATTAATTCCAAAGATACCCCTTACAAAAAAAAAAAAAAAAGACTTCATGGAAGGGAATACTATTGAAGAATAGTCAATGATCAATTAATTTGAAATGTGAAATACCAACAAGGATAACATTTGTATTTGCTTACAGTGACAGATCAAATACATGGTTGACCTCACAAAAAAATTAGCTAATGCTTAGTTTTGTTAGGTCTTTTATGGCTTTTTTCTCAACTATTTGAAGATGATACAATACTCCATAAGATTCCAATTTATAATTAATTATCTCATCAAACTACCACAGGAAATATGTTTAAAGTTAATGAGAAAACTATATAAAATGGATGGCCTCAGTTCTAGAACTCAGCCCCCTTTCAACCTTTCACATATAGATATTTCTTTTACATTAAAAAAGAAGTCAATCATACAATGAATGTATGTTTAAAACATTTCATAAAGTATTGCAGAGTTTTTCTATTATAAGTCAACACTGAAAAATGTGAGAGTTGTAAACCTATTATTCACACCTTTATTTTTAGTAAGTCACTCTATGAATGTAGTTTAATAAGCTTGTGAATTTGTTTTCTCAAACTAAAAAATAATCTCTTCTTATTGAAAATACTCATGTGTGTTCTCATAGTGATTTTTCAATCAACAAAAGCAACACTACCATTTGACTATCTTCCTGAAAGATTACAGTAATTATCAAAAATCACAAAGTCAATTATTACAAGGTCACAATTATTAGCAAGAAAATGTTGGACCCAAAGGAGGAAAATGTTGTGATAGTTAATTATAATACATTAACTTGACTTAAGAACCACCTAGCATGTTAGTAAAGCTCTGAGTGTCTGTGGATGATTGACACATAGGTCACAAAATGAGGAGAAATGACCCACTGAAGACATGGGCAGCATCAACCAACAGGCTTGTAACCTAGATGAAATAAAAAGGGAAAGAAGAGGGAAGGGTCTTCTTTTTTCTCTAGAGGAGCTTTGGTCTTCACCAATGCCTTTGGATGCTGGTCTCTAGTTCCTTCAGGCTTCCAACTCAAGACTCTTCAGCCCTACAACCCAGACCCTTCAGTTTTCTGACACCAGACTCTGCAGTGAGCTCCATCCAGGTCTTTGATCTTCAACACAATCCTCAGCCCTCTAGCACACAAATGGCCAGCCATTCTGCATTCTTTCATTCCTAATTCTGAAGCAACCACTGTAACCTACTTTGCAGACTCTTTATATACGTAAAATAATTTCTATTTTTATATTAAATCTGTTTCTCCACTTCCCAGAATCAACACCTGGGATCTCATCTTACTAAAAAGTTTTTGCATGTCAAAGGAAATCTCCAGCATAGTGAAAAGAAAACCCACAAACTGGGAAAATATCGTAGCCAATTGTCCATCAGACAAAGGACTTCTATCTAAAACATATAAAGAATTAAAAAAAATCAGGCCCCTAAAATTCAAGGACCCAATCCA
>RJWM01013031.1:42181-54750 GCA_004363535.1 Dasyprocta punctata | reverse complement strand
TTCTTACCTCTGGAACTCTGCAACACGGACCAAATAAAATGAGAATATGAAACCAGCAGGTCCTCAAATCTTGAAAGAGATAACGGGGAGTCTCTTGTCTTTGATGTTGGTCTGTCCACCAAGCTCAGCTGCTATCAGTGTTTCCTGACGTGTCTTAACCTTTTCATCTGTTTGCCCATAGGCCCGCTTTAAGGCTGGTTAGTTCTTCAAGAAAACAAAGGAAGAGGAGACCAGGCTCAAATCTCTGGAGACCGGTGAGAAGGGGGACCCTGGAGGGGACAGCTGCTGACGAAGAGCGGCAGGTGGCTCTAATGTAAGTGGGCGTAGGACTCCATAAACTCTTTTTTTTTTTTTTTGCTAGATTGGCACATTGCCACCGCATTCGTTGTACATTTCCTGTAGATATTTCATGAATGTTGAGGTAGGTGTAGGTTGGGCTATGACCGAGAGAAGACCTGACAGCAGGAGAGAGGAGCCTTTACAGAGATTAGACCCTTAAACTGAGAAAGACAGAGATTTGCCTCAGACCAGGGTGCATGCCTCTCTCCTCAGACAAGATTCTCTCCTGTATGTTTGTAGGACCCCTGCGGTCGGCTGTGGGGCTTAAAACCACTTGAACAAAGAAAGGAGTGGGAAATTGCACCACACCAGTGCAGGTTTGTATGGGTGTGGGTTCGCTTTTGGGTGAAGTAGTGGAGACCAGCCAGGGTGATTAGAGTCCAGTCCTGGGGTTTCTGTGCTTCTCCATTGTCAACAGGCTTCCTCTGCCCCTCGCCATACCTGTTTTGTAGCAGGCAAGAGGAGCAGAGAGACTTTATCATAGCTTAGTTTTTCTACCTAGCATTTGGCACCATTTTCTCTGTGTAAGTCTCTGCATGAGGCAACACAGTTGGATGAGAGATTCAATTCCCCCTTTTGTTCTCTCTCCCTAGATTCACCTCCAGTGACAGCCCTGGTGGTGTTGAAGTTTCTGCTGGCCACCACCCTCAACAGGTCTGCACCCAGCCAGGAACCATTCAGCTCTCCCCAGCTTGGTTGTTTCTCTTCTGCACTTTATCTGTATTATTGACTAAGATTGTGCTTGGGTAGGAGTCTGAGTAACTGCTGGCTTGATTTTAAATTGTGTGTTCCACTTTATCTTCTGCATCATCAAAACAGTGTCAAGGTACAGATCTGTGATAGATCTGTTGTAAAGACTGAAATTGTGGTACAGATACTTAATCGAACCTTCTCTGTTACCTTTTACCATGACTGGGGCAGAAGTTGAGCCTGGTGCCCAGGCCAAGCCTGAAAAAAAGTCTGGGGAAGAGGGTA
The DNA here is from genome assembly GCA_004363535.1 of Dasyprocta punctata. NCBI lineage: Eukaryota > Metazoa > Chordata > Mammalia > Rodentia > Dasyproctidae > Dasyprocta > Dasyprocta punctata. The sequence goes on along the minus strand of RJWM01013031.1, from coordinate 53,436 downwards.
TGGGAGGGGCTGAGCGAGAGAATGAAGTCCCTTTGGTGGTCAGACCCAAGGTTAGACCCTCAACCCAAGTATCTCCTGGGGCAAAGCCCAAAACTGAGTCCAGGTCTGTGCCTGGGGCAAGGCCCAAAACTGAGTCACCAGGAATGGCAGGGGCAAGACCTAATTCAGAGGCCTCAGCAGTAGCTGGAGCAAGGCCCAAAACTGAGTCTCCTGTGGTGACTGGGGCAAGACCCAAAACTGATGGGAGGGCAGTAGGTGGTGCACGTCCTAAGACTGAGGCCAAGGCAATCCCTGGGGCAAGGCCTAAGGATGATGCTCTGGCGTGGTCTCAGACTGAGTTTGGGGCTGAGGCAATGTCGCAGTCAGATGGAGTATCCCAGTCGAATTCTGTCACGTGGCCACTGGTCAATAATGATTCTGGGTCACTTACTAAATCCAAAGGCTTTTCTATGGATGCAGAACTGGTCAGTGTGGACACTGAATCATTTTCTGGCACTCAGGTCCAGACAATAGTCCAACCCTGGTTTGTAAAAGGGACGGAGACTAGTGGGGGTTCTTGGTGCTATCCCAGGCCCAGAACCAGAGAGCAAGCCTCTAATGAATCTGGATTTTGGTCAGCAGATGAGACCTCTGCTGTGTCTTCTTTGTGGGCAGGAGAAGAGACTAGTATCAGATCCTGGCCCAGGGAAGAAGCTAATACCAGGTCCAGGCACAGGGCTAAACATCAGACTAACCCCAGGTCCAGGCCCAGATCCAAGCAAGAGAGCTATTTTGATTCTTGGTCTGGGTCTGAGGATGAGGCTGGCAATCCATTCTGCTTTTGGACTGGTGAAAATACCAGTAACTTATTCAGGCCCAGAGTGAGAGAAGAGACAAATACAAGGTCCAAACTGAGAACAAAGAGAGAGGACTGTTTTGAATCCGAGTCCGAAGATGAGTTCTATAAGGAATCCTGGTATTTACCTGGAGAAGAGGCCAATAATAGATTCAGGCCCAGAGACAAGGAAGAACCTAATGACATCTTGAAACCCAGGGCCCAGAAAGAGGTTAAAAACAGTGATAGAGCCGAACAAGAACCCAGGTATGAGGAGGAAGTCGTTATTGGGTCCTGGTTCTGGAAAGAAAAAGAGGCCAGTTTGGAGGCTGGAGCTTCAGCAATTTGTGAATCTGAGTCAGGGACTGAGGAGGGGGCCATTGGTGGATCATTGTTCTGGACTGAAGAAAAGTCCAATTTGGGGGCTTTGGCCAGAGAAGAGGCCAGACCTGAGTCTGAAGAAGAGGCCATATTTGGATCCTGGTTCTGGGATAGAGATGAGGCCTGCTTTGACCTAAATCCTAGTCCTGTGTACAGGGTCAATTGTAGGTTTGGAGATTCAGTGGTGGAAGAGCCTAATGTATCATCCAGACCCAAATCCTGGGATGAGGTCACTGTTCGATTCAAACGTCCTTTTCGTGCGATTGGCTTCCCACCCCTACCCTCTTTTAGAATTCCTGAAGGGTCTTATGAAGCAGTTGAGGCAAAGCCCAAGAACCTGGAACTTAACCCAGAAGGGGAAGAGGAAGAATTTTTGTTTGAACCTGATCAGCTTGAATCTGTGTTCCCATTTCAGTATGATCCTTCCTACCGGTCAGTCCAAGAAATTCGTGAACATCTTAAGATCAGGGAAAGTGCAGAGCCTGAGAATTGGTCCTGTAGCTGCATACAGTGTGAGCTTAAAATTGGGGCTGGAGAGTTCGAAGAACTCCTTCTATTAATGGACAGAATTCACGATCCTTTTATTCAGGAAATCTCTAAAATTGCAATGGGTATGAGAAGTGCTTCTCAATTTACGCGAGATTTCATTCGAGATTCAGGTGTTGTCTCTCTCATTGAAACATTGCTGAATTATCCATCCTCTCGTGTTAGGACAAGTTTCTTGGAAAACATGGTTCACATGGCTCCACCATATCCAAATCTCAATATGATTGAGACATTCATATGCCAAGTGTGTGAAGAAACCCTTGCTCATGGTGTGGATTCCATTGAGCAGCTGACTGGAATAATGATGCTTAGACACCTCACTATGACTACTGACTATCACACACTGATTGCCAATTATATGTCTGGATTTCTTTCCCTATTAACCAAAGGCAATGCAAGAACCAAGTTTCATATTCTGAAAATGCTGTTGAACTTGTCTGAAAATCTTAAGGTGGCAAAAAAACTATTCAGTGCCAAAGCTCTGTCAATATTTGTGGGTCTTTTTAACATAGAAGAGACAAATGATAACATCCAGATTGTTATTAAAATGTTTCAAAATATCAGTAATATTATAAGAAGTGGGGCAATGGCCTTCATTGATGATGATTTCAGTCTTGAGCCACTTATTTCTGCATTCCATGAGTTTGAGGAGTTGGCTAAGCAACTACAAGTCCAAATAGACAATCAGAATGATCCTGAGGTGGGACAACAGAGTTAATGTGGCTAATCACCTGCTACTGATCAGCCTTATGTTCCCAAAGAGCCCTGAATAGTGCTTTCGTGTTCACAGTCTGGTTTCATGTTGTAAGTTATATTTTTAATGCTGCTGTTAACTTGTTGAACTCTTGTTGTAAGCTGGATCATTTTGTGGATGCCAAATGAATATTAGAACTGAAAGCATTTGTTGATATTTGTCTTGCTGTGCAGATTGTGAAATTTTTTTAGTGTTAAGCTTCCAGTGAACTGAGTCATCTGAGTAAGCTGCGCTGCTATTCATTGTTTAAACATGTGGTTCTCTACTTGACTCTGTGTTTTCAATAAAGTTCGATGCTAAAATAGGCATAAATGACCCTTCTTCACTTTAAAAATGAGGTGTAGATACATCGTACACACTTATAGCCACAAGTAATTGGTATGATGAATATATATACTCATTAGAAAATCCCATTCTTAGATCTTGATGGATAGATTACTGTGGACTGTAGTACTGCAGGAATGCTTCAGAGAAGAGGGATCCACTTAAATAATGTCACCAAAGGATAGGATAAGACAAGTCTTTTTTGGAAGTGGGCTGTGGTGGTATGGTGGTATGAAGAAAAGTGTGTAATTAGAAAGTATATTACAGTTTAAAGTGTATTATACCTCTATGCTTGAAATAGGTGGAAGGAGTTTAGAGAGTGATACATTTGTAAAGTTGGGATGAAGTCAATTTAAGGTAGCTGAGCAAGGCAATTCTGCATATTTTACAATTCGAACTACAGGTATTTCATCAATGCCACCCAGAGGGTTAAAGAAAGACTCCCATTAAAGGGACTCAGGGATAGGATTTCCTTTATGATTCTAGTTACGGAAATACCGTGCAGCCATTGAAATAATCACATATATATAGATTGATGTGTTGACATGAAATGACATGGGCAGTATCACATTTAGTGAAACAAGAATATGGCATTTATAAAAAATTAGGCCCTATTTTTAAAATGTGTATAACTACAATTTGTATGCAACTTCAATATGTGTAAGTAATTTCATATATTCTGCAGTTTGGAATAAAATTTACATACCATTTTAAAGTTTTTTGAGATGAATATTGAAATAAATTTAATATGCATACATCTAGTATCTCAAGTTCTGGGTGGGTATGCTGGAAAGGCTACAGTTATATAAATGAATAAACTTAAGTGTTGTAAAATAATTTTGAGATGAAATCATTTAGAAAATTTGTAAATGAGATTTCAGAAACTAGCTTTTTAAATTATTTAAAGAAAAACATTAACGAGTTTCAAATAGTCTATTGATGTTACTATAATGGCAACTTTTTCACATGATTATTACATTCAAATAATCAACATTTCCTTTTTAGATGGCAAAGTTCTGGAACTAGACAGGGATAATAGTTGCACAACATTGAAAATGTACTTACTATCACTGAATTGTATAAAATGGTAAGTTTATGCTCAGTGTATTTTTTCACAATAAAAAAAATACCATACACTCGAGAATTTCAAAAGTCAGGAATCAAGTCGAAGAGGGATTCCAAACTTCTGAGAAATACAAATATTTTATTCTTTTTAGACCTAAGAAAAATGTTACATCTTTTTTTGTATGAGGATGCTGTAAGTTTTGAAAATGGTATAATTTTGACTCATGTAAATTAAAAGTGAACATTAAAGACTTCATCAACACAACAAACAACTAACATCAAGAACATAGTTGGAGATAGGTGTCTATACAACATACAATATATGAAGTTATAAAAACGTATCGAATTTCATACTTAGGCAATTGAATGTTAGAATAACCTTGCTGAGTTAAATATAAAACTGGAATATCTCACAGGGCAATATATTGTAAGATTTAATGTTACATATACCACTGGACAAGTAATTTCCGAGTCTTTTGAACAAAATATCTACAAGTTAAATTCAGCCACTACCTAGCTGAAAAATAAATTAGTAGAAAGAAATCCCCAACACTGCCCTGAAATGCCCAGTAATTTATGTTGACTTTCCCCGAATACTGTATCATTTCCCTGATGGTGCAATGTGATATTCTACCTGAGTCTACTATATGAAGGTTAAATGAAGTAGGGCAAAGTGGAAGTCTAGATTCTCTTTACAAATCACCAGTGTTATCAGTGATCATCTCTGAAGGAAATTTAATTTGAATGTTTTGTTTATTGATTATTTTTCACAACAGATCGTGTGTGTGAAGATTCCACAGTCAAGCCTGCGGGACTGCTGCTACAGCCTACTCACCATGGCATCATATGAGACAAACTGATAGTGGGTGATGTGACTAGGCACCCACTTGGGCTGCAGAAAGGCGTTTACCTGTATAGAGAAGGGACAAGACAGACATACCTGACAAATGAGACAGGTGGGTAGAGGGGCAAGATGTTCAGGTGAGTAGGTATCCCTACATGCTACATTTGCTTGAAAACTGGTTTCTTAGGTGACCAGGATTTCAGCATTAAAACAATCTCAGCCAATTGCAAGTGTCTTAGCCAGGATCTTGAGAACTGGGCAGCTATCCTGACGGAAACATTTGTGCAGAGAATCAGTGGTTGCTATTGAAGGAGGTGGGTATGAGTCAGTGCCATCCCTAGGAGATGGCTGATGAGATTAGACACTGGTGCTTGCAATGCCTCGGGCACTCACACTTCCTCTTGCCTTATAAACAACCTCCCCCTTTATCGCTAAGTTTCCCATTCACTTCCGTGGTTCTTCGTGTTGGAGAGAGCATATGGATGGAGTTGGCATCAGGACCCCAGAGAGGGAAAATGGTAAAGTGACAAATTGTGAACACCTATGGCTCTGGATCTGGAAAGGCAGGGGTGGAAATGATAACCATTCTCTCTCATCCTGTAGGCACTCTGTTTTCTGTCTTTCTTAATGGTAGTATGCAGGCAGAAGAGATGGCTGAGACTGGTTCAAGTCTGAGGGAAGGACAGTGGGATAAGAGGGTAAGTCATATCCTCTAGGATTCCTACTAGCTAAGGATGCAGGTAGTTAACCTCAACTTGCACAGATCTAGGGAAGGAAAGAAGAGATAGACACAAGCAGGGGAACCTAGATGCTTCAGGATTTTCATATAGAATTTTTCATTGCAATATTCCAACCTTCTCAAGCCTTATGAGGATTCTTGGATGTCAGTTGCTTGTAGCAGCTCTCTCCTATTTAGGAACACAGAGTTGTTGAATCATGTGAAATTACCTGTCCCTGCTGTTGTGTCCCAGAGAGGAGGGTGTTTCTTTCTCTCTCTCTCTCTTTTTTTTTTTTGGTGGTGGTACCGGGGATCGAACTCATGACCTTACGCTTCCCAGGCAGGCACTTCCGCCACTGAGCTAAATCCCTGGCCCAGGAGGGTGTTTCTGATACCCTTATTCTTAAACCTTGCCCCTTGATAGGAAGCAATTCCTGCATCTAGTGCTTCCATTATTTTATTTATCCTTATTTTACTATTTCAGCAATCCCCTTTCCTTCTCTTTCCCTTGTGCCTGGGATCAAACTCAGGGCCTCATACATGGCACAGAAGCAGTTTATTACTGAGCAGCATCTCTAGCCCCTTATTTTAGCACTCATTTCTTTACATCATGTATTGAAATCTTCCTAATAACACATAGCTAGTGTTAAGGGACAGGTAGCCTAGAGAAGGAAGCTTGGATTCTATAAGTGTGATTCATCTCAATCTACCTGGCTTCCAAGCCTAAGCTTTTTACTGTTGCAAATAGGGAGAGGAAAATGCTAGAGCAGTGAGTGCCACCAACTCAACTTCTTCAGGACAAAAGTGTCTAGATTCTGGGAAATCATAGTTTGAAGAGAACTGAAGTGAGTGTAGGGTACACAGGAACCATGAGGGAACTGACAAAGGAAAAGAAAGTAAATGATACAGAAGAAATAGATCACTGCTGCAGAGGGGAGACCAAGTGGCACTGAGGACAGTGGCTAAATAGCTGCCAGCTGGGAGCCAAAGTGAAAATAGCAACTTTTCTGCTCATAAATAAACAGAAACCTACAACAGGATCAGGGGAGTCTTACGCAGTTGGAGACAGCAGGAAGCATGGGAGACACTGCTTCCTGAGAGGCTCTCTATAATGAACAGCTGGTGAATGACTGGTACAAGCATCCAAGGACACAATAGGATGGAGCAGAAGGTAGAGAATGCCATTGCAAGAAAGAGCTAGGTGTTTGGCCTAAGTCCCAGAGCAGTTTCACAGCTGCTTCATACAGCCAAGTTCTCAGTGGGAGTCCTGCTGAGAGGCAAGGGCTGGTGATCACAGACTCCAATCCTGCAGTCAGAGGCCAGTGTGGCCTGAGTTAGCAGGATTGAAAGCTTGCATTAGCACCTTGTTCCCACTGTAAGTAGATTTGTATACTCAGCAGTTCTGGGCTCAGATTGCCACCTTAAACTTCTGGTGTGAGCAAAGACTCCTCTTGCCCTGAGCTCTGCTCCTTAATTCAAGCCCAAGAAGAGAAGCTATGTGTGTAAAACAATAGAAAATTTTCTTTTTTCTTTTACTATTCTTTATTTGATTGTATTTTTTAATTTATTTTTTACTCTTTGATATTTTCTTTCTATTCATTTTTCCCTACATATTTATCCCTCTGTTTTACATTTGTTTTCTTTTATGAGAATATGTGTGTATGTGTTCTTTGCCTACTCTTACTTTTCCCTCCCAGTAGTTAGTAGAGGCTAGGGGAATTCTCCACTTCCGAGACTTTTACCCATATCTCTTCACCTGACTTCTTTCTCCTATGTTTTGTTCACTGTCAATTTTACTTTTCTCTCCACTCCATCTTTTCAATTGTCTCCCTTAAACTTTTCTCTAGTATATCATTTATAAAATCTTACTCATTCCCATTTCCCACTACCAAGTTTGTACAGTGTTCCCTGTTATACTTTTTAAAATATATAAACACATAGCCTTAACATCAATAGGTCCCTTTGATCCACTCCTATTTCCTTCTTCCCATACCACAGAGTAGAGGACTTAATTATTCTTCCTTTTTTTGTTTCTTCTCTCTAGGATTACCCAGCCCCCCAGCCTCCTGGTGTTTGGATAACTGATTGTATGAAACTACTGTTTAATGCTGTTTTTCACCAGCAGGGGAGACACAGCCATCATGTTTAGAACCCATTAACCATGGGTCAAGACGTGGATTGTTACAATGCTTACATGATAGCTGTGGATATCTTCTCTGGATTAAAGGGAAACCCAAAACAGGGGCTTTTGGTATGGTGTTTCTTAACTAGCCCTGATAGATTCCATTGCAGTGGATTAGCCTGTTACTGCTATAGTTGAATTGATTTCATTGGAATAATCCTGACTCAGTGGATAGTTGAATGCCAGTAAACTTATCTGCCAAACCCACCATCACATCCAGGGAGAAGAACAGCAAGAGTCCCAAACCCAAGAACTCAGACTTGATTACAGTGCAAGAATGCATGCAATCTGGCAGAAAGAGGTCCTGAGTCTAATTTAACTTCAGTGTTGTGGAGGGATCAGAGGATTATTGGGGTGTGAACACAGACTGGTAAAGAAGCTACTCAGGAATCATATATGCAATGTCTCATTGGAATATCTAATCTGTGTTTCAATCAGACATCTGATTGGTTTGAGTTTTTTCATATTTCTTTTATTTAGTAACATGGTGCTATGTTATATTCCTTTATGACTTCATGTGTTTATTAGGTTGTTAGTCATATGTTTATTTGTCTGTTGGGTATGATTTAATAGATGTCTGGTTTTTTACCGCTCAGCTTTTTACATAGTTTCCTCTGCTCAAAGCCCTGAGACAATATTATTTAAATATTTCTTTATATTTTCCAAACACAGAAACTCCTCTTCCCAAGTTCTTAAATTCACCATACTTAGCTTGCTCACAGTCATGCTTATCTATACTAGTATAATTACTTGATCCTTCACAACCTAAGCCTGTGGCTTTTCCACATTGCGTATCGTAAGGTCCACCCTATCAGCAACTTCTGATAACCACATACCTTTCCTTAACCACAAAGGGAAACTCTTTTCTTCCATATCTTGTCCTTACCATCACAAAATATTCTCTGAAAACCCTCAATACTAAACCTTCAACTCAACTAACAGTACTCCAATAAAATCAGAACCCATATCAATCTTTTCTTCTCATCTACTACTATCCTCTCTTTCATACCTCCCACTTAGTGCCTAACACTACCCATTCTACCACTTCCCATTCTCCCGGCCACATCTTACCTATCTTACTGCAGAGCAACCACAAATAATATTGCAGCGTTCAAAGAGATAGAAAAAGGGGGGAAGAATAACTGCAAAGACTATGTATAGAAATGCTGTAAGATTGAATCTGAATGCTATTATAAATAGAAGCAATTGTTTTCAGAAACAATAAGAATAAACTTGATATCACTTAAAGTGAATAACAAGAAGTAAGTACTTGCACTAGACTTACAAAGTGGAAAATTATTCATGGAGAGCAGCATTGTACTAAAAAACCTCCAGATAAACCACCAACACTCATCATGTCTTTAGTCTCCAACCTGCAGTAACCTCCTCAAAATGAGTAGGAGAGGGTCATATAGAATTTAAAAAGGTACATAGGTATTAATACAGATGCAAATAGGAGAATTTGGAAACAAGGAAATAGAAGATCTCCAAGACCCCCTAACTCTCCCAGGGGAAAGCAAGTGGTCACAAAGTGGTAACAAATACCAGGTAGCATATATCTATTACAAAAATTCTTAGAAGGGATGAAGAAAATAAATGAGTTCAAACATGAAATGAACCAAAAGTTTACATCAATTACACTCAATATGGCCATGGTAAATTTGGGGGGAATAGGTAAAAAACTAGAGAAGCTATCCAAAACAGTTCAAAATTTGAAGCACAGACTCAACAAAGCCATGGAATCCTCAAAAAGGTGTCAGACAGACATAATTGAAATAAAAAATAGTATTGAATTCATACATTGCACAAATGACCAATGTGAAGACACAGTCTCTGATTTTGAGGACAAAATACTGAACTATGATACAGATCTCTAAGAAACCCAAAAGGGAATCAGAGAACAAGAGAAGACTATCCATCAGCTACTAGATGACAACTAAAAGACCAATCTAAGGCAAAGGAGGAGTTCACCAAGGTATATCATTATTAAATTCACATTATCCAGACAAAGAACAAAATTTTAAGGCAGTCAGAAAAACAAAACATCACATATAAAAGGAAACATTAAAATCACAGCAGACTTCTCAGCACAAACCCTGAAGGCCAGAGGAGCTTGGAGTAAAGTATTTCAACCCCTAAGAGCAAATAACTTCCAATCCAGATTAATATACTCAGCAAAGCTGTCCTTCAAAACAGATGGACAAATAAGGTATTTCCATGAAAATAATCAGCTCAGATAATATATGTGTGCTAAAGAGAAAACATGTAAGATTATTCATGACAAAACAATGAATTGGACACAGCTAAAAACACAGAGGAAGCTAGTGAGGTCAATGGATAAACAGCAATAAAAAATATTGGGAAAAATAAAACTACTCCAATAGATAATGGAGGCAATAAGAGTAAAAATCCAATACATCTCAGTAATATCTCAGTGTTAACAACCTCAACTCTCCAATCAAAAAATACAGACCGGCAGACTGGTTCAAAAAGCAAATCCAGCAATCTGTTCCATTCAAGAAAATCATCTAATCCAAAAGGATATTCATAGACTAAAAAAGGATGAAAAATGACATTTCACGCACCAGGAATCTGAAACATGGATAGCAATTCTAATATACATGATAAACTTCATGTTAAAATGAATTAGAAGAGACAAGAGAAGATCACTACATTCTAGTTAAGGGAACAATCCAGCAAGAAAAGATAACACTGGTAAACATATGTGCACTGAATACTGGATCACTTGTCTTCATTAAACAATGCTGAAATTAAAAGATCAAATAGCACAATCATAGTAGGGTACTTTAGCATCACACTTTTGCAAAGATAGATCAACTGAACAAAAAAAAAAATTTAAGACTGGTACCATACCCTTGAACTTGTATATTTACCAGATATAGACAGTGTATTCAACCCCTCTATAACAGAGTATACATTATTTTCAGCAGCAAGTGTTACTTTTTTCCAAAATAGATCACATAGTTGAACACAGATTGAAATCACCCCATGCATACTATCTGACCACTGTGCAATTAAAATATAAATCAATGACAAGAAATTTTTGAAAAGGTGAAAGCTGGAATATTAACAACATACTCCTGCACAACCAATGGGTCACAGAAGAAATCAAAGAAAAATTGAAAAATTTCTGGGAATTAATTACTGTCCAATTCAAGAAAACTTCTGGAATAGTATAAAAACAATCCTAAAAGGAAGCTTTAATTGAATCAGCACTCCCATTAAGAAAACAGATCAAGCCCAAATAAACAACCTTGTGGGAAATCTTAAGTCACTTGAGAAACAAGAGCAAACTAGCCCCAAATCAAACTTAAGGAGAAAATTATAAAGATGAGAGTTGAGAGCAGAAATCAATAACATTGAGACTTTAAAAAAGTGGAAAAAAAATGGTTGAGAGGAGCATTGAACCTACAAAGACAATTTGAGAGTGAGCAAACCCAGAGGCCTCCAAGGAGAAACATGCCAGTGAAACAGTGGTAAATGCTGCACAACACAGCAGCTAATTGGAACCTGCAGAGACAGAAAGGAGAGAGATTTCAGTGAAAGTGAAATAGACTGAACTGCAGAGAGTAGGAAGCCCCCCCCCCCGCCCCAGCAGCATAAGAG
>RJWM01013031.1:0-42081 GCA_004363535.1 Dasyprocta punctata | reverse complement strand
TTACTTTCCAAGGGAAATCTAGAGTATTTTTGGTCGAAGACTCAGGTCCTAGCTCCCATAGCTGGAGGCAATGGTCAACCTACAAGTTTGTAGAACTGAAAGAGTAGACCTGGTGCCCTGCCATGCCCCTACTACAGACTTGGTGGAATTGGCCCACATCCAGCTTTAATCCTACTGCAGACTTGTGCAGTTACCCAGAACAGATTTGGGCTCTGACTTAGATACTACCACAGAACTGTGGACACCAGAGGATTTCCCAAAGCTTGTGGTCAGAGAAGCTTTTTGGATGTTTTGGTTTTTTGTTTGTTTGCTTGTCATTTTTTTCTCTTGGGTTTTGTGTTTTCATGAGAATGAACATTGTTTTAGTTTTCCTGGTTCACTTTAATGTTCTTTTGCTTTTTTTTTCTCCTGTCTGTCTTCTTAAGTTTCCCAAAGCTGGGGTGATTTTCCTTTGTCCTTCATTCTTCTAATAGCTTTCTCTTCATTTATTTCTCTATTTTTTCCCCTTATCCCACTTAAATCCAGTCTTCAGGGTAAAATCACTCCACTAATGGAAACTTCCTGTATACAACTTCCAGGTTTGTGTTGGATTTTGTTATTTAACTATAGGTCTTGTTACTATAGTTAAAGGTGATAAATTAATAGTTTCCACACTTTGTCAGTTTCTAGGCTGTTCTTGATGCTATGGATATTTCTAATTGTACTACTTTATCCAGGATGTCATACTTGTTGTGATCTATTGTTCTTTTATGCCAGCATAGAGACTGTCGGGGGTCATAAATATTACATAATCCAGTACCATGGAACTGGGTGCAGGGCCACTTACCAACTTCTCATCCCAAATAAATTGGGAAAGTAGGAAGTTGGGATAGACTCAAAGGCCAAAAGCCAGGTACACCTAGAAGACATCTCTGAGAATTACTCATTTCCTAGGGAGGTCTAGATACTAGTGATAAAGCTACCTACCATAAGTAACATAAACATCAACACAGAAAAAATTTTGAATACAAAATGAAAGGACACAGAAGCAAGATGTGACCCTAGACTTCCAGCCTACTCAGGGCATGTCCAGTGGGGAGTAAGATGAAGGAAATCAGAAGCTAACCACCTGAATCTTCTGAAAAGGTAGCAGTGCAAGTAACAAATCAGATAATGGACCTGTAGAAGAAATTAGATTTGAAATAATTTCTCAGAGATAATAACCATACTGAAGGAGTAGGTTAGTGAATCTAGAATGGATACAGATAAAAAATATAGACGTTTAGGTAAGTGATGGAAACTATGAATGCCCAACATAAGATAGAAATGGAATCTGTAAAATAGATTCAAACACATATCCAAGAGGTTAAAAATTTTATTAAAAGTATACACAGAAGAATGAACTAATGTGAAGACACAATAATCAGAAAAGACAGGTTTGTGGTTGGTATGGGAGACAACTTGAGCAGTTCCATTGAACACAGAACAATTGCCGTAACTTTGATTATATTGAGACTTATTTCCTTATGTTGATATATAAAGAGCTGACTATGGTATTTCCTCCTGTCTTCAATTGCCTCTAAACATTGCAAATAAGGCTAGCTGAGGTACTGGTATGTAATCTCTAAAGCCATTAGACAGTGTCCTGTTTCCTCCCATAGTGATCTCTGTAAAATATATAGGCACAGCGGGATGGTAGAGCCAGTGAGCTCCAGGAATGTCAACTGGGTGTGAGCCTCGAGAAAGAGGCTATGAATCCCCAGGGCATAAAAGTTTGCATATCAGAAACAGGTACTGGTATGTAATCTCTAAGGCCATCAGACAGTGTCCTGTTTCCTCCCATAGTGACCTTTGTAAAATATATAAAGCACAGTGGGATGGCAGAGCCAGTGAGCTCCAGGAATGTCAACTGGGTATGAGCCTCAAGATAGAGGCTGTGAGTCCCCAGGGCATAAAGTTTATATATCAGAAACTGAAGCAGCAGCCTCCTAAAACAATTCAGTTACTACCTTGATTGGGTTATGCAAATTGATCCCTCTGTGTATCTTTATCTCTGCATTTTGTAGAGGTGCCTTTTTTTACTACCTGGCTAGCCAGATCAAGTGACTCACATAGTTCCCGCCATCCTCATCATCACTCATCCTCAAGCCACCCCCTTTCTTCACAAGTTAATAAATTCTGGGAGAGGCCTAGGATCAAGGCCTTTGTCCATATGTCCTCACGAGAATTGAACTCAGGACCCCTTGGCTGCCCTTAACTTTGAATATGTCACAGTGTCTTTGTTCTCACCATGGGTTGCATTAGAGGTGGTAGATTGGAATTAACTTGCCAGGATTCCAATAAGTGGAATTATAAGTATAACTTCATGGATTGTGAGGAATACTAGAGAAAGGATTACAGTACTTGGATTACCGTACTCAATATTTGGGATTATAATAGTTAGCACTCAAGAGAAGAAAGATTTCTTAAAACTAGCAAGGAACCATGGAAAATCAGTCCAACAGCTGCTATATGATGCAAAAAAGAATAACAGACAATTGAAAAAGCAGGAGAAAACAAATAACAAAAGAAGTCTCATAAAAACCCTTTTTTCCTAAGAAGGCAAAAAAAATTTGACATACAGATAAGTGAGGCATATAAACCCAAATTAGCCATGACCAAAAAATCATCACAAAGGCATATAAGTCAAGATTCCAGAAATTCAACACAAGAACAGAATATTAAAAGGTGTTAGAGAAAAGAGACAAGTCAACTAAAAAGGAAAGATCATTGAAATCACAGCAGACCTCTTAACACAAACCCTTAAATCAAGGAAAGCTTGGAATGAACTATGTCAAGCCCTAAAAGAAAATAACCTCCAAGGAAGATGGATGTATCCCACGAAACTTTGCTTCAAAATTGATGGCAAAATGAGATACTTTCCTGATAAAGAATACTTGAAGATACTCATGACCACAAAATGAGCACTCCAAAGTGTTCTGTAGGATATTCTAGAAAGAGATAACAAAGACAAAAATTCCAAGAATATGAATAGAAATATTTACCAGGCAAGGCAAGTGATTAAACAGAGGGGAAAAAAGAACCAACAACAACAAAGTTATATGACAATAATAACTCAATACATATCAGTCATAGCCGCCAAAGTAAATGGCCTCAGTTCATCAATCAAGAGACATGTTGGCAAAATGTATCGACGCAAGGTGCATCAGTGTGCCACATAAAAGAAACACACTTGCCTGAAAAAGAAATTCATAGACTGAAAGTGAAAAGGTTAAAAAACAGTACTCAATATAATAGGATCTGGAAAATAGCAGCAGTAGCTATTCTATTTACAAAAGGTGAATTTCAAGCCAAGATTGCTCAAGAGAAAAAAAATCAGCACACACTTGTTAAGGGACCACTCCTAGAAGAAGAGATAAGAATCATAAATATATAAGTAACAAATATCAGTGTGGTAAACTATATAAAACAAATATTAATGATATAAAAAATCAAGCAGCACAATTGTAATGAATTTCAAAATGAATGGAAAAAGAAACTACAGAAACCATATAAACAAGTGGAAATTAAATTCCTGAACAATCGGTCACAGATGAAATTAAAGAATGAATAAAACATTTTCTACAATTAAATGATAATGCAGAACAGCATACCAAAACATTTGGGATGCAATGAAAGCAGCCCTATGAGGGAAATTTACAGTGGTGAATCCCTAAATAAGAAAACAGAGTGAGGTCAAGTAAACCTGATGTTGAACCTCGTGCATGTCAAAAAAGAAAGCAAGGCAAGCCCCAAGCTATTATAAGGGAAGAAATTATAAAGATCAGAGCAGAAATTAAGACTTAAAAAACAATACAAAGAATCAATGCATCAGAGTTGGTTTTTTGAAAGATTAAATAAATTTACAAGCCCTTAGTCAACTGTTATGGGTATGGTGCTGTGGCCCCGCCAAGTCTCATGTAATCATGACATGGATGTGTCTGAGTCTAGCGTTCATGATTGGTTTGTTGTCTGGTGCTGGAATTGGTGATGTGAGTGCTGCACCTGCCCAGGGGTGGAGCCAACATACAGTGTAAGGGTGAGAGGAAGGCGTGTTTTTCTCTCACAGTTCACACCTTGTAGATTGCGGTCACCAGGAATGGCTTCGACGCCATGCCATGCTGCCTTGGAGCCAACTGAGTATAGACTGAAACCCCCAAGAACTATAAGAAATAAACCTTTCCTTTTCTAATTTTGGGCATCAGGAATTTTGTCTCAGCAACGAGTAAAAACTAAGGCAGAATTTGGTACCAGGAGTGGGGTCATTGCTGTGACTAAACCTGATCATGTGGTTCAAGAACCTTTGGAAATGGATTGTGGGAAGAGTTTGGAAGGGTTTGGAGATGTCACCTGAATGCATAGACCTAGAACAGCTTAGGCTGTTCTGTAGGGAAGATTCTGCTCAGAGCTCAGGAGACCAGCAGCCTGGTAGCCTGCAAGTAAAGACCAAGCTCAGGAGGCTTCTATTGGGAAGAAGGACTGCAATGGTTGTTGGACTCCACATAATGTGTGTTACAGCATGGCAAAAAGTTTGTCTGCATTTTGCTCATGTCCAGAGACTTTGCCTGACACTAAGATTAAGGGCAGAGGACTGATTAATCTGGCAAAGGAAATTTCAAGGCAGTCAAATGTTGACGTGGCAAGGTTATTATTGGGGGCTTTTAGCTAGATTTATGTTGCAAATCAAGAGCAAAGAGCCCAGCAGGGTGATTTATTTATTTATTTATTTTTATTTAAGAGAAAAAAGACAAAGAAAAAAAGATGAAAAGCAAAAGAGATAAACAAATGACAACAGTAAATCCAAAACTGTAACATTATAGGTTTACAAAATAAGATGTTAGGAACTTGACAGTGGTTGCAATATTGCATATAGTTATGTAAAACATGGTTGTTTACATTGACAGATATAGACATGTAAAACTGATCTAATCATATGAGTTTAACCATTCTTTCTCAATAACTAATACATTCAGCAGTATACTCATTTTAGCTATCTTACATATACATATATACAGATTTATGTCTTTTTCCTTTTCCCTTCTTTCCTCCTTTTCCCTTTCCTACTACTTTTCCTCTTTGAGCAGTTTCTTACCCTTGCACAGTATTTATTGTAGATTTTGGATCATATATACTGTTTCAGTTTCTTACAGTTGGGAGACAATATGGTATTTACACATGTGAATTTGATTTATCTCACTTATGAGTATAGTCTCAAGTCATGTCCATTTATAAAAGTCTCAATGCAATCTTTCTTGATAGCTGAGTAGTACTCCATTGTATAAAAATGCCACATCATTTTTATCCATTCCTTGATTGATGGGCACTTGGGCTGTTTCCAAGATTTGACTATTACAAATTGGGTTGCTATAAACATGGTTGCACAAATATCACTGTGGTATGGTGATTTCAATTCTTCTAGGAAAATACCCAAAAGCAGGATAACTGGGTGAAATGGGATCTCTAATGCTAGCTTCTTGTGGAATCTCTACACTGATTTCCACAGTGGTTGCACCAGTCTACACTTCCACCAACAGTGGAGAAGAGTTCCTTTTTCCCCACAGCCCCTCCATGCCGCGGTCCAGCCAGGCTAGGTCCACAGAGTCCCCGAAGGTGGGCTGAGCGTCAGCGCGTGGAGAACAGACACACAAACAGCTCAGAGACTGTGTGAATCTGCTTCGTTTATTGTAAGCTCAAACAAGGTGTTATATACCCCCTTTTTGGCCAGGGTAGGAAATTTAGATAAGAAAAAAAAAGAAAAGCAACGAATGTCTCTACAATAACATGGTTTCTATAGTCATATGATTAGTTAGCATAGTCATAAAATTTATACCTAGTTAAAAGCCTAGAAGTGTGTTTGTACTATTAACAAGTACTCTCTAATGGTGTCCTTATCTAAAAGCCTATAAAACATGAGTATACCTAGCCCTAAATTAACCCCCTTATCTCCCCATTATGTTCCTTCAGTTGCAAGAATGTGTTATCCATCTCATCTCTATAGCAATACATTAGCATCTCTGTAGGGAGGCTCCCAGACAGCCCCAGCCAACTGATCGTTATTTTTATCTTTAAGGGCTCCCAAACTTCTGGTCTGACCTTAATCTCGTTAGTCCTATTCAAATGTCAGATCATCAATTGTAAGAAAAAACGTTTCATTGATTATCCCTTTGTTCTTAGGGAGTTTCTATAGTTTGTTTACTGATTTGGTGCACCGGAAAGAAAATAGAAGAAATCCTCCAAACTGGATCAGAGTACAAGTTAATGTTATAGTTCCCCAGAAATGTTAACCCATTCCCGCAAAGCCAATTTTTATGCTGCGGCCTTTTCTTAGAAGACGTCCTCCTTGAAGATCTATCTTCTTCCATGTTTGGACCTTGTCAACAGAACATGGCTAGAGAAGGACGCGGCACCTCCAGCATTTGCTGTTGGTTGATTTTTTTTATCTTAGCCATTCTTTCTGGAGTGAGATGGAATCTCAGTGTTGTTTTAATTTGCATTTCCCGAATGACCACTGATGTTGAACATTTTTTCATATATTTATTTGTCATTTGTATTTCTTCCTCTGAGAAGTCTATACTCATCTCAGATGCCCATTTTTAGATTGGGTCCTTGAGTTTTTGGGACCTGATTTTTTAAAAATTCTTTTTTTAAAAATTTTTTTTATTTTAGCAAAAAAAAAAAACAGAAAAAAGACATATAAAGCAAAAACAACAAGCAAAAGAGACAAACAAATGACTAGAGTAAATACACTACAGTAACATTGCAGATTTACAAGATCAGATGACAGAAACTTGACAATGCTTGCAACATTGCGCATCATTATCTTTAAAATGGTTACTTACATTAACAGATATAGACATGCAAAATCAATCTAATCATATGAGCGTTAGTTGTTCTTTCTCAACAACGAATAGATTCAAGAGTGTGTTCATTCTAGTTATCTTACATATACATATATACAGGTTTATATCTTTTCCTCTTCCCTTTTCTCTTCCCGCCTTTTCCCTTCCCAGTTACTCTTGCACTTTAAGCTGTTCTTCACCCTTACGTAGTATTTACTATAGATTTTGGATCATATATACTTTTCCGTTTCTTACACTAGGGAGACAATACGGTATTTACACATGTGGGTTTGATTTATCTCACTTACGAGTATGGTCTCAAGTCGTGACCATTTACTTACAAAGGTCTCAATGCAATCTTTCTTAATAGCTGAGTAGTACTCCATTTAAAAATTCTTTATATGTTTTAGATAGAAGTCCTTTCTAAGATATTTTCCCAGTTTGTGGGTTTTCTTTTCATTCTGTTGGAGATTTCCTTTGGCATGCAAAAACTTTTTAGTAGGATGAAATCCCAGGTGTTGACTCTGGGAAGTGTTTCCCGTGCAATCTGATTTTTGTTCATGAACTCTCTGCCCACTCCTATGTCATCAAGATTTTTACCTACTCTGTCTTCTAGTAAGTTTAGTGTCTCTGTTTTTACATCCAGATCTTTGATCGATTTTGACTTTGTTTTAGTGCATGGTGATAGACATGGATCTAGTTTTAGTTTACGACATATAGAAAGCCAGTTTCTCCAGCACCTTTTGTTAAAGAGTCTGTCTTTCTTCCAATGTACTTGTTTGGCCCATTTGTCAAAGATGAGGTGGCTGAGTGTTTTTGTAGTTGTGACTGTATCTTCTCATCTATTCCATTGATCTTCAGGTCTGTTTTGATTCCAGTACCATGCTGATTTTATCACAGTAGCTTTGTAATATAGTTTAAAGTCAGAGACTGTGATGCCTCCTGCCTTACCTTTGTTGCCCAGAATTGCCTTTGCTCTTCTAGGTCTCTTCTGGTTCCAGATGAATTTCAGAAATAATTTCTCTAGCTCTGTGAGGTATGCAAGTGGTATTTTGATTGGGAGTGCATTAAATCTGTATAACAATTTTGGGAGAATGGCCATTTTCATGATGTTTGTTCTTCCTATTCATAACAGGGAATACCTTTCCATTTTCTGAAATCCTTTTGGATTTCATTTTTCAGACTAATGTAATTTTCACTAGATACATCTTTTCCTTCCTTTGTTAAATTGATTCCTAAGTACTTTTTTTTGGATAGTATAGTGAAGGGTGTGGATTCACTTTTTTCTCTCTCAGTGACTTTGCTTTTTGTGTACAAGAATGCTGTTGATTTTTGAATATTGCCCTTGTATCCAGCACCGTTACTGAATTTGGTTATTGCATCTAGAAGTCTTTCAATGAATTTTTGGGGGTCTTCTATGTAGAGTATAATATCATCTGCAAAGAGTGATAATCTTATTTCTTCCTTTCCTATCTTTATTCACTTTATTTCTCTCTCTTATCTAATTGCTCTCACTAATGTTTCCAGATCTATATTGAATAAGAGTGGTGATATTGGACATCCTTGTCTTCTTCCTGATTTTAGGTTGAAAGTTTTCAGTTTTTGTCCATTTAGTAAGACGTTGGCTGTTGGCTTATGATATATGGCTTTTATCAGGTTGAGGTAGAGACCATCTATTCCAATTTTCTGTAGGGTTTTTATCATGAATGGGTGTTGGATTTTGTCAAAAGCTTTTTCTGCATCTATTGAGATGATCATGTAATTCTTGTCCTCGGCTCTGTTGATATGGTGTATTACATTTATTGATTTGAGTATGTTGAACCATCCCTGCATTCCTGGGATGAATCCCACTTGATCATGGTGCATAATCTTCCTGATAACTTGCTGTATTCTATTTGCCAGTATTTTACTGAGGATTTTTGCATCTATGTTCATTAGGGAGATTGGCCTGTAGTTCTCTTTTTTGCTTGGGTCTTTCTCTGGTTTTGGTATTAGGGTAATACTTGTTTCCAGGAATGAGTTAGGGAGACTTGCTTCCCTTTTGATTTCATTGAAGAGTTTGAGGAGTGTTGGCATTAAGTCTTCCCTAAATTTCTTGTAGAATTCAGCCATGAATCCATCAGGACCTGGGCTTTTCTTTGTTGGAAAAGTTCTAATTACATTTTCAATTTCAGTAACTGGAATTGGATTATTCAGCAGTTTTACATCTTCTTGATTCAGCTTTGGTAATTCATAGTTTTCTCGGAATCTCTCCATTTCTTCTGGTCCTATGTGAGTAAAGGTTTTCGGAGTAGGTATTGATAATCTTTTGTATTTCGACAGAGTCTATAGTGATTTCACCCTTTTCATTTGTTATTCCATAGATTTGAGTTTTTTCTTTCCTCTTTTTGATAAGGTTGGCTGGGGGTTTAACAGTTTTACTTATTCTTTCAAAGAATCAACTCTTCCTTCCATTAATTCTTTGTATTGTTTTCTTAGTTTCAATTGCATTAATTTCTTCTCTAATCTTGATAATTTCCTCCCTTCTTTGGGCTTTAACTTGACTTGCTCTTCTTTTCCTAGAAGTTTGAGGTGCATCATTAGGTTATGTGTGTTCTTTCCATTTTTCTGATGTGGGCGTTTAGTGCTATAAATATCCCTCTGAGAACTGCTTTCATTGTGTCCCACAGGTTTCGGTAATTTGTATTTGAATTTTCATTCAATTGTAGATGTTGTTTAATTTCTTCTTCAATTTCTTCTGTGACCCATTGATTGTTTAGGAGAGTATTATTTAATTTCCATGTGTTTATGGGGTCTTTTGTCATTCATTTCCAATTTTATTGCAGTATGGTCAGATAATATGCATGGAATTATTTCAATTCCTTTGCATTTACTTAAACATGTTTTGTGGACTAATATATGATCTATTTTAGAGAATGAGCCATGTGCAGCTGAGAAGAATGTGTATTCTGATGTTGATATGTGGAACACTTGGTACACATCTACTAGGTCCATTTGTTCACAAGTTTGATTCAGTTCTGTTATTTCTTTGCTGATTTTTTGCTTGGTTGATCTCACTCTCTGTGACAGTGGGGCATTTAGGTCCCCTGTTATAACCATATTATTGTTTATTTGGTTTTTCATGTCTATTAAGAATTGTCTTACATAGTTTGGTGCTCCCATATTCGGTGCATATATATTTATGATTGTAATCTCTTCCTCTTGAAGTTTTCCCCTAACACATATGTAGTGACCTTCTTTATCTCTTTTGATCATTCTCCGTTTGAAGTTCACAATGCCTGCAAACATAATAGCTACCAGCAGGGTGATTTAAAACCTTGTTAGTTTGGCCAGGAAGCTGTGGACTGTAAAGATAGAGCTGAGGCCTCAATTGCTGAGAAGGAACAAAGAAATAAAAAAAGATGGTCTTTGGCCATCCCGGGTAGCAGCAGGTTTCCACCTTTTGCAGCCTCAAGCTGACAAAATTGAAAGAGTTTGCTTGGAGGAAAAAGTCACAGAGTGCCATGTTCCAGAGTGGTGATGGATGCTGCAGGATGTTTCAAAATGGTGGCAGTTGCACCAGATTCCAGAATGGTGGCAGCATAGAGAAGCTGTTGCTCACAATCAGGTTCAGAGAGCTCAGCAATCCAGGCACTCCACCACTACATCCAAGAGAGAGGAATGTCTGGCTACTGCTCCAGCTGGCCGCAGACCCTGGTGGCATCCACATGGCACTGGTTTTAAGTGCAAGGGAAATGCACAGCTTCCACCCCAACTTCAGAGAGCAATGTGTAAAGATGTAATGGTGAATGGAAAACCCAAAATTTTGAAAAAGCCATGAATGTGGATCATCCAAGGAAAGGTACAAAAACCAAGCAGAGTCAGCTTAAGAGTAAAGCTATGGAAGTTAAAACCCCATGGGAGTGGAGTCACTCAAGCCTTTTGAAGCTCACAATTTTCCACAGATTGTTTTAGATGCTGGACCTGCAACTATAGGACTTAATGTTCACCCTGGTGGATTTTGGACTTGCTTTGGTTCCAATGCTTTGTATTCCCCTGTGTGTAACTTTTGGAATGGTAATGTTTATCTTGTGTCTTTACATGTTGGAAGTGTTTTACTCGTTTTCATTTGTACAGGGTGTCACAGTTAAGAGTTTGCCATAGATCTAGGAGGAGATTTGGGACTTGGACTTTTCAGCAATGCTGAAATTGTTAGGACTGCAGCAACTTTTGAAAATGGATTAAATGTCTTTTGTATAAAGGATATTCATTAATTCTTGGGAGCCCAGGGGTGAAATGTTATGTGTATGGTCCTGTGCCCCCCACCAAGTCTGATGTAATCATGACGTACACATGGCTGAGCTTAGCATATGTGATTAGTTTGTTGTCTGGTGCTGGGGTTTGGTGATGTGAGTGCTGCACCTGCCCAGGGGTGGAGCCAACATACAGCGTAAGGGCAAGAGGATGGCATGTTTTGTTTTTCTCTCACGGTTTGTGCCTTGCAGTTTGCAGCTGCCATGAAGGGCTGCCCCACCACGCCATGCTGCCTCAGAGCCAACTGAGTATGGACTGAACCCCCCAAGAACTGTAAGAAATAAAACTTTCCTTTCCTAATTTTGGGCATCAGATATTTTGTCTCAGCAATGAGTAAAAAGTACCTAAGACACCAATCTTACAAAAAAAGTGAAACAAAATACTCAAATTCATGCAATTAAGAATGAAAAGGGTGAACTCACAACACATCCTGCAGAAATCCAGATCAATACCTACTTCAAAAGCTTGTATTCAAATAAGATAGAAATCACAGAGTAAATGGATAGTTTCATAGATACATATGAATTACCAGAGCTGAATCAAACAGATGTAAAACTTTGTATCTAACCCAGTATTAGTCAATGTAATAGAAGAGGTAATTTTATTTTATATTTGTTTTTAAATTTTTAAATTTTATTTTAGAGATAGTAAAATCCAACAAAACATAACAGAACAAAGTCAATCAAAACAAAACAGTAGAACTGATACAGAATTTAAAAGCAAGATACTAGGAAAACAATAGCTATTATAGTATAACTTATCTTCACAATAGTTGACCATTCCATCAGGTATAGTAAAATCAAACCAAAAACAAAACAGAATAAAACCAATAAAAACAGAATATAAAAGAAAGCAAAAAAATTAACCAGAATAAAGCAAAACAGTGAGAGCAATATTGGGCCTCAAAGACAAGATAGAAGTGAATCCCCCATATTTGCCACATTGCATACTGTCATCTTCCCAAGAGATGTTCAGACTGCTGGCCCCAGGCCTGCAAAATCAACCAAACAATACAAGCGTTTAGTTGCTTCATGTACCCTAGTTGCTATCAACTTAGCCAGTCTTCTGAACCCACAGGTTGCTTACAGTGGGGGGCTGGGGTGCTATCTTTGATTCTTACCCCACACACCAGTATGCTTACAGGAGGCACATATCTTTCTCTTCCTGGAATCCATACCAGTCATGCACCACTCACCAGGAAGGAAGGCTAGTTGTCTACTGGTTGGATCCTCCCTGCCCAACATGGCAGGTTCTCAGGAGGCACATCTTTCTCTTCCTGGGGTATGCACCAGTTGTGTGCCACTCACCAGGAAGGCAGGCTAGTTGTCTTCTGGTTCGAACCTCCCTGACCCAATGTGGTGGGTTCTTGGAAGGCACATCTTTATCTTCCTGAAGTGTGTGCAACTCACCAGGAAGACAAGGTAGTTGTCTTCTGGTTCAAACCTCCCTGACCCAACATGGCAGGTTCTCAGGAGGCACATCTTTCTCTTCCAGGAGTCCATGTCAGTCGCACCAGAAGAGGTAATTAAAAAAAATGAAAAGTGAGGTCCTGATGGATTAAGTGCTAAATTGTACAAAAATTTGAAAAACTCTTGGCAGTACCTGAAATTGTTTAATGAAATTGAAAGTGAAAGAATACTCCCAAAGTCATTCCTAGAAGCAAGAATTGTCCTGATATCAAAACCAGGGAATGATGCAATCAAAAAAGAGGATTATAGGTCATTCTCCCTAATGAACATGGATGCAAAATTCCTCAGTAAGATCCTAGCAAACAGAATACAGCAAATCATCAAGATGATACAGCATGACAAAATAGGATTCATCCCAGTTAGACACAGAAAAAGTATTTGATAAAGTCCAACACCTGTTTGTTATTTTTAAAAACTACAGAAAATTGAAATAGATGGTCTTTATCTCAACCTGATAAAAGCCATCTATGACATACCAACAGCCATCATACCAAAAGATCAACCATCATACTAAAATGTCAAAAAATGAAAACTCATTCCAATATCTGCATCTTAGTTACTTTTCACTCATTGCTGAGACAAACTACCTGACGCCTAAAATTAGGGAAGGAAAGGTTTATTTCTTATAGTTTCTTGGGAGTTTCAGTCCATACTTAGTTGGCTCCAAGGCAGCATGGTGTGGCAGGGTTGCCATTCATGGTGGCTGATAAACAGCAAGGCACTGGCAAGAGAAAGAGAGGTTGGAAGCAAGAAAGAGGAAGACCCGCCTCCTTTACTCTGTATATCAGCTCCACCCCTGGGCAGGTGCAGCACTCACATGACCAATCCCAGTGCTAGACAACAAACCAATCACAAGTGCCAGACTCAGCCCCCTCAAAAGTATATGAGGGCTTGGGGGGACATAGTATCACCCAATACAACCTGGAACAAAACAAGGCTGTTCACTATCACCATTTCTATTCAATATAGTTCTGGTACTGTTAGTCAGAATAATTAGGAAATGGAAAGAAAAGGATAAGGAT
The DNA here is from genome assembly GCA_004363535.1 of Dasyprocta punctata. NCBI lineage: Eukaryota > Metazoa > Chordata > Mammalia > Rodentia > Dasyproctidae > Dasyprocta > Dasyprocta punctata. The sequence goes on along the minus strand of RJWM01013031.1, from coordinate 28,440 downwards.
AAGAAAGGAAGAAGTAAAATTATTATTTGTGAGTCATTTATGATGCTCCTCATAAATGACTCCAAAAATTCCATCTGAAAAATTCTTGATTTAATAACCAAATCAGCAGCATAGATAGATACAGTGGCAGCACTCAAAAATCAATCGCATTACTGTACACAAATACAAATCACTGAGAGAAAGTTAAGGAAACCACATTATTCATGATAACATTTAAAAATATGAAATACTTAGGAATCAATCTAATGTAATAAAAGAGTGTTACATGAAAAACTACAATACTCTTACAAAGGAGATTGAAGAGGATATCAGAAAATGCAAGGATATCCCTTGTTCTTTGGTAGTAAGAACATATATAGTGAAGATGGCCACAGATCTCAAATTATTATACAGATTTAATGCAATCTCAGTCAAAATACCATTAATATACCTCACAAAACTGAGAAAACACTCCTAAAATTCATTTGTTAGCTGAAGAATCCTGGAAAAGCAAAAGCAATTCTAAGCGACAAAGGTATGGCAGAGAACATCACAGTCCCCTGACTTGAAATTATACTACAAAGCTACCATGATAAAAACAGCATGTTACTGCTAAAAAAAAAAAACTCAAAGATCAAAGGAATAGATTAGAAGATGCAGTAATGACCCCAAACACACTCAGCCACCTTACCTTTGGCAAAGGCACAAAACTTTCACTGGAAGAAAGCCTCTTTCCACATACCAAACATTAAACCTAGACCTATATCTCTCATCATGCTCTAAGATAAAATCAAAATGGCTCAAAAATCTAAATATTAGAACGTAAATTCTAAATCTGCTTGGTGATAGAATAGGTACAGCACTTAAAGACCTATTTGTAAGCACTTTATGAAGAAAATTCCAATTGCACAGGAAATATTACAAAGAATCAACAAATGGGATCTCATCTTACAAGAGTTTTGCACAGCAAAATAAACAACCAACAGAGTGAAAAGACTACCCAGAGTGGAAAAAAATTTTTCCAGGTTTTCCTCAAAGGACTAATATCTAGAATACATAAAGAAGTAAAAAAAAAAAAAACCAGACACCCCCAAATTCAAAGACCCAATCCAAAAATGGGCATCTGACATGAATAGATACTTCTCATATGAAAAGTTATAAATGGCAATGAAATCTATGAAATAATTTTCGACATCACTGGCCATTCCAGAAATACAAATTAAAATAACACTAAAATTGCATCTCATTCCAGAAAGAATGGCTGACATCAACAGTTCAACCAGCCGGGCATGGTGGCACATGGCTTTAATCCCAGCACTTGGGAGGCTGAGGGAGGAGGAGTGTTGTGAGTTCGAGGCTGGCTTGGGCTACAACATGAACCAAGGCCGGCCTGAGCTACACAGTGTGACCCTGTCTCAAAAAACTAGGGCCAGGAGTTTGGCTCAGTGGCTTAAGCACCTGTCTGGCAGGTGTGAGGTTGTGAGTTTGATCCCTGGTGCCCAAAAGAAAAAATAAAGTTCAACCAACAACAAATGATGAAAAGGGTGTGGGGGAAAAGGAAACCTTCCCCATGGTTGGTGGGAGTATAAGATGTTTGAATCAATGTGGAGATTCTTAAAAAAACTAAACCTCGAGGTTCCATTTGCTCCAGTTTTCCTCTTTTTGGTATCTTCCCAAAAGAATTAAAAGCATTGTACCACAGAAATATATGTGCACACATGTTTATATCAGCACAAATTTTAATAGCTCAATCTTGGAAACAGCCCCACCTATGAATGGATAAAGAAGATGGGGGATTGATACAATGGAGTACTACTTTGCCATAGAGAAATACAAATTTGAGTCATTTCTAGGTAAATAGACCATGGGACCATATGCTTAAGTGAAAGAAATTAGGCATCCACGTTTAAATATCACATGTTCAATATCATATTGTTCCTCTTGTGTGAAAAATAGCAAGAATAAGGACCAAAGTAGTTGGTAGATATTGGTAAATAGGAAGAAAATGTTCAAATGGGAGAGGGAACATCAAAGAGGAGGGAAAAAGGAAGGAAGGGAAAAAATAGAAAAACAATTGAAACAAAACTTTTGTAAATAGGGAAGAAAAGGGTTGAAGAGAAGAGAGGGATTGAGAAAAAAGAAGAATCAAGGTATATCTTGCACAGGTACAAATTCCCTATGATGAATGTGATCCCTATATACACTAAAATGTAATTTTAATATTAAATTTCATAATCAGTGAATTGAGCTTCTTCAGAAGACTAAAATGGTTAAGCCCCTATCCACACTCGCCAAAAGGCATAAAACTCTCATATCGATGCAATTATAACTGAAAAAGTTGAAATCACAATGGACACTGTCAAAATCCAAAAGATAGTAACTACTTCAAAAAATGATTTGTTAACAAGTTAGCATGTTTTTATGAAAAGCACAGATTCCTAGACATGCAAATTACAAACCTAACCCCAGAAAGCATAAATATGCTTAAAAACCAATGGCAAGATACTTCAGTGGAAAAGCCCGTGCACTGCATCCTAGAGCTCGCCAGCCCTGCCCAGCCAGGAGCAAGGACCCTGCACTATAGGCCTGGGACTCGCACAGGCTTGCCTGGTACAGCAGAACCCCTGAACTCCTTGTAGCCAGACTTAGGGTCAAGGCAGCGCCACACTCCGGGGTACACTCTGCCTAGCTCCCTGGAACCGGGAGGCCCTGGCCCCCACCCACTTAAGGCAGAGGCTCCACACGCATGTCCCGGGAGGCTACATTCACTTGCTGCGCACAGGATCCAGCTCTACCGGGTCCCACAATTCACTGCGACCCACAGGGGAACGCCTGGTCAGCCCCACAGGACACAGAGTCACAAAGGTTCTAGAAGAAAATGACAAACTGCAAGACCAAGAGGCAGTCTCAGTCCCCCAGCCCACTAAGAACAAACCCAAGAGACACTGATATGGAAGACAGTGGGAGTCACACAACTGGACTTTCTGAAATGATAGAAAATGAGGTAAAGAAACAGCTTGATGAAGCTACAGAGAAATTCAAATCAGAAATATTCTCTCAGCTAAAAAATGAAATGCGAATCATTATTAAAATGTTATGTGTATCTAAAGAAGAGCAAGATAAAAAAATAGAAGAACTTAAGAAAATGATGGAAACTTTGAATGAACAATATAAGTCACAAACAGAATGCATGAAACAGATGCAAAGGGAAATGCAGGAAATGAAAAATTCCATGGAAAGTTTGAAAAACCACTTGAATGAAGCTGAAGATAGAATCTCAGATCTTAAAGACAGCTTGGGAGATCATGCCTATGAAAGAAAACATTTCTTAAAAATAGTAAGTAACCAAGAAACAATAATTGAACAGCAGCAAGACGATGCCAAGAGAAATAATACAAGATTAATAGGCATAAATGAAAAAGCAGGGGTCAACACTAATGACCTGCAAAGACTGTTCACAGAAATAATAGCAGAAAACTTTCCAAACATGGGAAGAGAATCTGAAATGCAGGTAACTGAGGCATACAGAACCCAAATTAACCATAACAAAAATAAATCTTCACCCAGACATATAACAATAAGGGTGTCAGAACTACAGCACAAGAACAAAATACTAAAAGTTGTCAGAGAAAAGAAACAGATCACCTATGAAGGAAAGCCCATCAGAATCATGGCAGACTTCTCAACACAAACCTTTAAGTCAAGAAGAGCTTGGAGTGAAGTATTTCAAATCCTGAAAGAAAACAACTTTCAACCCAGATTGATGTACACTGCAAAACTATCTTTAAAAATCGAAGGAGAAATAAGATACTTTCATGACAAAGAACAACAAAAGAAATTTATGGCCACCACACCAACACTACAAAGAGTACTGAAAGACACGCTAGAAAGAGACAAAGAGAGCCACAATCTTAAGAACAACAACCAAAGGAAACCACTAAGCAGGGCAAATACTTAAACAGAAAATGTAGAAAACCAACAACAGAAAGATATCATGACAGGGATGAGCCAGTACATATCAGTTATATCAATCAATGTAAATGGTCTCAACTCACTAATAAAAAGAAACAGACAAGCAGAGTGGGTTAAGAAACAAAACCCAACAATATGCTCTGTACAAGAAACACATTTCACTCAAAAAGAAATTCACAGACTAAATATCAAAGGCTGAAAAACAATACTCCATGCAACAGGAACCCAGAAAAAAGCAGGGGTAGCTTTTTTGTTTGCAGACAATGCAAACTTCAAACCGAGAATGATCAAAAGAGATAAAGAAGATCACTACATACTTGTTAGGGGAAAACTTCAAGAGGAAGAGATTACAATCATAAATATATATGCACTGAATATGGGAGCACCCAACTATGTAAGACAATTCTTAAAAGACATGAAAAGCCAACTAAACAACAATGCAGTTATAACAGGGGACATTAACACCCCATTGTCACAGAGAGACAGATCAACCAAACAAAAAATCAGCAAACAAATACCAGAACTGAATCAAGCTTGTGAATTAATGGACCCAGTATATGTATACCGAGTATTCCACCCATCAACATCAGAATACACATTCCTCTCAGCTGCACACGGGTCATTCTCTAAAATAGATCATACATTGGTCCACAAAACATGCTTAAGTAAATGCAAAGGAACTGAAATAATTCTATGCATATTATCTGACCATAGCGCAGTAAAATTGGAAATGAATGACAAAAAAACCTGCAATAACCACATAAACACATGGAAATTAAATAATACTCTCCTAAATAACCAATGGGTCACAGAAGAAGTTAAAGAAGAAATTAAGCAGTAACTACAATTGAATGAAAATGCAAATAGAAATTACCAGAACCTGCGGGATACAATGAAAGCAGTCCTCAGAGGGAAACTTATAGCACTAAACTCTCATATCAGAAAAACGGAAAGAACACACATAAACAACCTAATGCTGCACCTCATACTTCTAGAAAACAAAGAGAAAGTCAAGTTCAAAGCCCAAAGAAGGGAGGAAATTATTAAGATTAGAGCAGAAATTAATGCAATTGAAACTAAGAAAACAATACAAAGAATTAATGAATCAAAGAGTTGGTTCTATGAAAGAGTAAATAAAATTGATAAACCCTAAGCCAACGTTATCAAGAAGAGGAAAGATAAAACTCAGATTCATGCAATAAGAAATGAAAAGGGTGAAATCACTACAGACCCAGTGGAAACACAGAAGATCATCAACACCTACTTCGAAAACCTTTACTCACATAGATTGGATAACACAGAAGAAATGGACAGATTCCTAGAAACCTATGAACTACCAAAGCTGAATCAAGAAGATGTAAAGCTGCTGAATTACCCAATGTCAGCTAATGAAATTGAAAATGTAATTAGGACCCAACCAACAAAGAAAAGCCAAGGCCCTGATGGATTCACTGCTGAATTCTACAAGAAATTTAGGGAAGACTTAATGCCAACACTCCTCGAACTCTTCAATGAAATCGAAAAGGAAGCAAGTCTCCCTAACTCATTCCTGGAAACAAGTATTACCCTAATACCAAAACCAGCCAAAGACCCAGCCAAAAAAGAAAATTACAGGCCAATCTCCATCATGAACATAGACGCAAAAATCCTCAATAAAATAGTGGCAAATAGAATACAGCAAGTTATCAGAAAGATTATACATCTTGATCAAGTGGAATTCATTCCAGGAATGCAGGGATGTTTCAACATACAGAAATCAATTCATGTAATACACCATATCAACAGGGCCAAGGACAAGAACCACATTATCATCTCAATAGATGCAGAAAAAGCTTTTGACAAAATCCAACACCCATTCATGATAAAAACACTACAGGAAATTGGAATAGATGGTCTCTACCTCAACCTGATAAAAGCCATATATCCTAAACCAACAGCCAACATCTTGCTAAATGGACAAAAACTGAAAACTTTCAACCTAAAATCAGGAACAAGACAAGGATGTCCATTATCACCACTCCTATTCAATATAGTTCTGGAAGTATTAGCCAGAGCAATTAGACAAGAGAAAGAAATAAAGGGAATAAGGATAGGAAAGGAAGAAGTGAATTTATCATTATTTGCAGGCGATATGATACTCTACATAGAAGACCCCCAAAAATCCATTAGAAGACTCCTAGAAATAATAACCAAATTCAGTAGCGTAGCTGGATACAAGGTGAACACTCAAAAATCAATAGCATTCCTGTACACGAACAACAAAGTCACTGAGAGAGAAATAAGGGAAATCACACCCTTCACTATAACATCCAAAAAAATGAAATACTTGGGAATCAATCTAACAAGGGAAGTAAAAGATCTGTGCAGTGAAAATTATATTACACTAAAGAAGGAAATCGAAGAAGATTTCATAAAATGGAAAGGTATTCCCTGTTCGTGGATAGGAAGAACAAGCATCGGGAAAATGACCATTCTCCCAAAATTATTGTACAGATTTAATGCAATTCCAATCAAAATACCACTTGCCTAACTCACAGAGCTAAAGGAAGCATTCCTGAAATTCATCTGGAACCAGAAAAGACCTAGAATAGCAAAGGCAATTCTGGGCAACAAAAGGAAGGCAGGAGGCATCACAATCCCTGACTTGAACCTATACTACAAAGCTACTGTGATAAAAACAGCATGGTACTGGAATCAAAACAAACCTGAAGATCAGTGGAACAGATGAGAAGATACAGCCACAACCACAAACACACTTAGCCACCTTATCTTTGACAAAGGGGCCAAACATGTACACTGGAAGAAAGACAGCCTCTTTAACAAATGGTGCTGGAAAAACTGGCTTTCTATATGCCGTAAACTAAAACTAGATCCATGCCTATCACCATGCACTAAAATAAAGTCAAAATGGATCAATGATCTGAATATAAAAACAGAGGCACTAAACTTACTAGAAGACAGAGTAGGTAAAAATCTTGATGACATAGGAGTAGGCAGAGAGTTCATGAACCAAAATGAAATTGCACAGGAAACACTTCCCAGAATCAACAACTGGGATCTCATCTTACTAAAAAGTTTTTGCATGTCAAAGCAAATCTCCAACAGAGTGAAAAGAAAACCCACAAACTGGGAAAATATCTTAGCCAATTGTCCATCAGACAGAGGACTTCTATGTAAAACATATGAAGAATTAAAAGAAATCAGGCCCCTAAAATTCAAGGACCCAATCCAAAAATGGCATCTGAGATGAATACACACTTTTCAGAGAAAGAATTGCAAATGGCAAATAAATATATGAAAAAAATGTTCAGTATCAATGGTCATATGGGAAATGCGAATTAAAACAACACTGAGATTCCATCTCACTCCAGAAAGAATGGCCAAGATGAAAAAATCAACCAACAACAAATGCTGGAGGGGCTGTGGGGAAAAAGGAACTCTTCTCCACTGTTGGTGGGAGTGTAGACTGGTGCAACCACTGTGGAAGTCAGTGTGGACATTCCTCAAGAAGCTAGGATTAGAGATCCCATTCAACCCAGCTATCCCTCTTCTGGGCATTTTCCCAGAAGAATTGAAAACATCATACCACAGTGATATCTGTGCACCCATGCTTCTAGCAACCCAATTTGTAATAGCCAGATCTTGGAAACAGCCCAAGTGCCCATCAATCAAGGAATGGATAAAAAGGTGTGGTATTTTTATACAATGGAGTACTACTCAGCTATTAAGAAAGATTGCATTGAGAGTTTTGTAAGTAAATGGACACGACTTGAGACCATACTCATAAGTGAGATAAATCAAACCCTCATGTGTAAATACCGTATGGTCTCTGTAGTGTAAGAAACTGAAAAATTATGTATGATCCAAAATCTATAATAAATATTATGTAAGGGTAAAAAACAGCTCAAAGATCAAAAGTAATTGGGAAGGGAAAAGGGGGAAAGAGGGAAGGGAAAAGGAAAAGATAAAAATCTGTATGTTTATATATGTAAGATAACTAAAAGTAACACACTACTGAATGTATTCATTATTGAGAAAGAACAGTTAATGCTCATATGATTTGATCAATTTTACATGTCTGTATCTGTTATTGTAAACAAACATTTTAGATAGCCATACGCAATATTGCAACCATTGTCAAGTTTCTATCGTACTGTTCTGTAAACCTGCATTGTTGCTGTTGTGCATTTACTCTGGTCGTTTGTTTGTCTCTTTTGCTTTTTGTCTTTGTTTTGTGTCTTTTATTTTTCTGCTTAAATAAAAATACAAAAATAATAAAGTTGCATCCACTTACCTATTAATTTCTCATTTATCCTTCTTTATAGCTGAGTAGTACTCCATTGTACAAAGAATACCATTCCTTTTTTATCCATTTCCCAGTTGATGGGCATTTGAGTTGTTTCCAAGACTTAAGTATTACCAATTGTGCTGCTAAAAACATGGGTTCACATATATTTCTGTGTAACGATGTTTTTCATTCTTCTGGTAAAATATCAAGAAGGGAAACAGCTGGTTTGAATTGAACCTCTAATCCTAATATTTTTCAGGAATCTCCACACTGATTTCTGAAATCGTTGCACCAGTCTGCACTCCCACAAACAGTGAAGGTTTCCTTTTTACCCACGTCCCTGCCAGCATTTGTTATTGGTTGATTTTTTGATGATAGCCATTCTTTCTAGAGTCAGATGGAATCTCAGTTTTGTTTTAATTTCCACCTCTCAAATGAACAATGATGTTGAACATCTTTTTCTTTTATTTTAAATGGAATAAAAGCCAACCAAAATGAAACAGAATAAAGCCAATCAAAACAAAACAATGAAAGTGATACAGAGCTTCAAAATAAGATGATAGGGAATCAACAATGGCTACCAAAATGCCTCTTGTTATCTTCAAAATAGCTGCCCATACCATCAGACATAATAAAATCAAACAAAGCAAAACAGAATAAAACCAAACCAAAGAAAACAAAACAATGAAAACCATTCAAAACCTCAAAACAATATAATAGGACATTAACATAGGCTACCAACTTCCCTTTTTAGACATTTCCTCCCTTTCACTTTCACAATATCTATTGTACATTTTTTATCCCACTAACTCTTTCAGTATTTTATACTAGGGAGACAACATGTTGTTCACCCATGTGAGTCCAATCCATTTCACTCATGAGCATCATCTAAAGTTGCATCCATTTCACTACAAGAGCCTCAAGATTATCTTTCTTTATAGCTGAGTAGCTTTCTATTGTATAAAAGTACCATATCTTTCTTATCCAGTCTGCAGTCATTGGGCAAGCTATCCCTGCTTTTTTCTGTGTCTCCATCACATGGTGCATTGTCTTCTCTCCTCTTACTTTCAGTCCATGAATTTCCTTTCAAGTCAAATGTTTTCCTTGTATACAGCATATTGATGAATCCTGTCTCCTGATCCAGTCTGCCCATGTTTCTTTTCATGGGTAAATTAAGGCCATCTACATTCATGGTTATGACCAACATGCACTGACTTATCTGTGTCATATTATCCTCCTGCTGTTGGCCCCCCCAATTTCTCCCTTCATTCAATTGACTGCCCTGCTCATTTATTCCACTCTGCTACTGTTCCTGGAACCATGGTTTTTTTAATCTCTCTTTAGTGTATCCTTCAGCACTCTCTATAGGGTTGGTTTGGTGGTCATGAATTACTTCAGTTGTTCTTTGTCATGAAAGTATCTTATTTCTCCATTAATTTTGAAAATAATTTTGCAGGGTACATCAATCTGGGTTGAAAGTTATTTTCCTTAAGTATTTGAAACACTTAACTCCAAGCTCTTCTTGACTTGATAGTTTGTGTTGAGAAGTCTGCCATGATTCGGATGGGTCTTCCTTTATAGGTGATCTGTCTCTTTTCTCTAACAGTCTTTGATATTCTCTTCATGTGCACAATTACTGGGATATTGATTATTGTATTTGTGGCTGTAGATTTACTTTGGTAATGGCTGGTTGGAGTTCTGTATATCTTATTTATCTGTAGGAAAGGCCCTTTTCCCATGTGTCTTAGCTACTTTTCACTCATTGCTGAGACAAAATACCTGATGCCTAAACTTAGGGAAAGAAAGGGTTATTTCTTACAGTTTCTCAGGAGTTTCAGTCCATACTTAGTTGGCTCCAAGGCAGCATGGCATGGTGGGGCTGCCATTCATGGCAGCCACAAAACAGCAAGTCACGCTGGTGAGAGAGAGAGAGCAGAACAAGAGAGGAAGGAAGATCCGTGTTCCTCTCATCCTTACCCTGAATGTCGGCTCCACCCCTGGGCATGTGCAACACTCACATCATCAATCCCAGCACTACACAGCAAACCAGACTCAGCCCTTTCCGAATTAGATGAGGCCTGGGGTGGGGCACAGATCATCCAATACACCATGCTTGGGAAGTTTTCTGTTATTCCTTCTGTAAGCAGTCTTTTTGCCATTTGTGTTGTTCCCTCTGTTTTTTCACTGACACCTACAAATCTTGAGTTCTTTTTCTTTGCATTGTCTTGTAGTCAATGAATTATTTCCTGACTTCTTGTTATTTTTAAGAGATTTTTCATGATTGCTAGCTGCAATCCTGTCTGCAAGTTTGGAAAGTTTATCTTCAGTTTCTTTCAAATGAATTTTCCAACTTTCAATGGAGTTTTTTTTTTTTAACCAGGGATCGAACTCACAACCTTGAGCCTGCCAGACAGGTGCTTAGGCCACTGAGCTAAATCCCCAGCCCTATTTTTTTTGAGATAGGATCTCACTATACAGTTCAGGCTGGCCTTGAACTCACTTTGTAGCCCAGGCTGACCTCGAACTCACAATGATCCTCCTATCTCAGCCTCCTGAGTGCTGGGATTAAAGGCATGTGCCACCATGCCCGGCTTCAATGGAGTTTTTAATTTCTTAGATTTCTCTTTGCATCTGTTTCATGTATTGTAATTCCTTCCTGTATTGTTAATTCAAGGTTTCCATCATTTTTTGATACTCCCTCTTTTTATCTATGCTCAGAAATTCTTGTTTTTATTTTAAAGAGAATAAAACAAAACAGAACAAAACAAAGCAGAACAGAACACAGATCAGAACAGAACAATGCAAACAACACAGGACTTCAAAACAAGACAACAGGAAATCAACAGTGATTTCCATAATGTCTCTTGTTTTCTTTGAAATAGTTGCTCATACATTCACACACAATGAATTCAAACAAAACAAAATAGTACAAAACCAATCAAAACAAAAGACTGAAAGCATTATGGGCCTTCAAAACCAGACAATAGGAAATCAACAATGGCTACCATAATGTCTCTTGTTTTCTTCAAAATATATGCTCAGAAATTCTTTCATTATGTTTGTCATTTCTTCTTTTACCTGAGATATTATTTCTGATCTGATTACTTTCAAAGCCTTATTAAATTGTTTCTTTACTTCAGTTGCTATCTTTCAGAAATTTCAGGTGTGAAACTTCCAATTTATTTCATGTCTATGTCCTCTTGACTTATTCTGTGTGGGCTGGATGTCTAAGATTGCCTTTTCCTCCTTTGTCTTGACATTTTCCTGGGTTCCTCTGGACGAGCTGGTTATGCAGCCCTAGGTGCATCCCATGGTGGCTGCCCATGCATGGTATAGGAGAATGAGACAGGCAACTGGGTTTCTCCTAACCTAGGTTCCCAGAGATCTGTTGGGGTGTGGGGTGGGTTTCTGAAGACACGTGTGGCTGCACTGAGACTCCCCCAGTGGCAATTGGTGGGCTTGCAGGCACATGGCTGGCTGATTCTCCCAGCCTACTCTGGCTACCAGTCCCCAGTTGTGACTGGCTGGCTCACTGGGGCATGACTGGCTGGTTCTCCCTTGAACATCTTTTCATATATTTATTTGCTATTAGTATTTATTCAACTAAGTGGTGCATATTCATCTCAGTGACCCATTTTGGGATTGGACCTTTGAATTTGGGTGGTCTGATTTTTTTTCAATTCTTTGATTGTTCTAGCTATAAGTCCTTTTTTCTGAGGGACAGTTTGATTAAATATTTTCCCATTCTGTGGGTTGTCTTTTCACTGTGCTGGTGATTTGTTTTTAAGTACAAAATATTTTTAATTGAAGGAGATCCTAATTGTTCATTCTTCGTAGTATTGCCCATGCAGTTTGGGTTTTGTTCAAGAAGTCTCTGCCCACACCTATATTTTCAAGATTTCTATCTACTTTCTCTTCCAGTAAATTTAGTGTTTCTGTTTTAGTATTTAAAGCCTTGATCCATTTTGAATTTAGTTTAGCACATGGTAATAGACATGGCTCTAGTTTTAGTCTTTGGCATGTACAAAGCCAGTTTTTCTAGCACCATTTATTAAAGAGACTATCTTTCTTCCAGTGAACATATTTTGCCCCTTTGTCAATGATAACTTGGCTGAGTGTGTTTGTAGTTGTGTCCATATTTTCTAATCTGTTCCACTCATCCTCAGGTCTGTTTTTTTTTTTTTCCAGTACCATACGATTTTATCACAGTACCTTTATAGTATTTTTTCAGGTGAGGGATTGTGATGCCCCCTGCATTGTCTTTGTTGCCCAGATTGCTTTTGCTACTCTAGGTCTCTTCTGGATCCTGATGAATTCTAGGAATGTTTTCTCTAGTTCTGTGTGGTATGCTAACTGTATTTTGATGGGGATTGCATTCAATTTGTATAATTTTGAAAGTGCGACCGTTTTCACTATGTTTGTTCTTCCTATACATGACCAAGTGATATCCTTCCCTTTTCAGATATCCACTTCCATTTCTTTTTTCAGACTCTAGTAATCCTCAGTGTATATATTTTGTACTTCCTTTGTTACATTGACTCCTAAGTATTCCTTTTTTTTTCAGGATGCTATTGTGAAAGGTATGGTTACCCTAATTTCTCAATGAGATTGTATGTGTACAGGAATGCTATTTATTTTTGAGTGTTGAATTTGTTCTCAGCTATGCTACTGAATGTGGTTATTATATCTAGAAGTCTTTTTTGGAGAAATTTTTGGCATCTTCTATGATGCATATCACATCATCTGCAAATAATGACAATTTAACTTCTTTCCCATCCTTATTCCTTTTATTTCTCTCACTTTTCTAATTGCTCTGGCTAATGTTTCCAGAATAATATTGAATAGGAGAAGTGAATGTGGCCATTCTTGTCTTGTTACTGATTTTAGAGTGAAGGATTTCAGTTTTGGTCTGTTTATTTTGATGTTGACTGTCATACGTGACTTTTATCAGATTGGGGTAAATACCATCTATTCGGATTTTCTGTAGGGTTTTTATCATGAATGTGTGTTGGACTTTTTCAAAAGCTTTTTCTGCATCTATTGAAATAATCGTGTGATTTTTGCCTTTGATTTTGCTGACCTGATGTATTACATTTATTGGTTTATGTATGTTGAAACATCCCTGCATTCTTGGAATGAATTCCACTTGGTCGTGGTGTGTAATCTTCTTGGTAATGTCCTGCATTGTTTGCTAGTATCATATTGAGAATTTTTGCATCTATGTTCATTAGGGAGATTGGCCTGTAGTTCTCTTTTTTGGCTGGATCTTTCTCTGGTTTTGGTATTAGGGTAATTATTGCCTCCTGCTTTCTTTTGTATTTCATTAAAGTGTTAGAGGAGTATTGGCATTAAATCTTCTCTAAATTTCCTGTAGAACTCAGCAATGCATCCATGAGGACCTGGGCTTTTCTTTGTTGGTAAGGTTTTAATTTCATTTTCAATTTCCTTGATTGATTTTGGGTTAGTCAAAATTTGTGTATCTACTTGATTCAATTTTGGTAATTCATACATATCTAGGAATCTGTCCATTTCTTTTGTGCTTTGTATCCTATGAGAATAAAGATTTTTGAAATAAGTATTGATGATCTTTTGAATTTCCACAGTATCTGTAATGATTTTACTGTTTTCATTCCTGAAAGCATTGAGTCTTTTCTTTCCTTTTTTGATGAAGTTGGCTATGAGTTTATCAATTTTATTTATTCTTTCAAAGAGCCAATTCTGTGATTCATTAATTCTTGCCATTGTTACCTTAGTCTTCATTGTGTTAATTTCTTCTCTGATCTTTATAATTTCATCCCTTGTATGGGCTTTGGGTTTGTCTTGTGCTTATTTTTCTAGAACCTTGCATTGCCAATTAGATTATTCATATGTGTATATTCCATTTTCCTAATGTGAGGATTCACTGCTATAAATTTTCCTCTTAGGACTGCTTACATTGCATTCCATAAGTTCTGGTATGTTGCATCTGCATGCTAGTTTAGTTGTAGATATTGTTTAGCTTGTTTAATTTCATCTGTGAAACAATTTCATTGATTGTTTAGGAGCTTGCCATTTAATTTCTATTGTTCATGGAGATTTTGCGGTTTCTTTTGTCATTAATTTCCAACTTCATTGCACTGTGGTCAGATACTGTGCATGGGATAATTTCAATTCCTTTGCATTTATTTAAGCATGTTCTGTGAGCTAGTTTATAGTCTATTTACAGAATGTCCTATGTGTGCCTGAGGAGAACGTGTGTTCTGGTGATGTTGGGTAGAATACTCTGAAACATCTACTTAGTGCATTTTTTCAGATTAGATACATTTCTGATACTTCTTTGCTGATTTTTCATCCAGTTGACCTATCTCTTTGTGAAAATGGGGTATTAGGTCTTCTATTACAATCATGTTATGATTATTTGATTTTTCATGTCTATTAATAATTATCTTATATAATTGGGTGCTTCCATGTTTTCTGCATACATATTTATGATTGTTATCTCTTCCTCTTGAAGTTTTCCCTTAACAAGTATGTAGTGATCTTCTTTAGTTCTTTTGATCATTCTTGGTTTGAAGTTCACATTGTCTGCAAAACTATATCACCCCTGTTTTTTTTTTTCCTTGTTTCCAGTTGCATGGAAGATTGTTTTCCATCCTTGACTTTCATCCTATGAATTTCTTTTTGAATTAAATGTGTTTCTTGTATAGAGCATATTGCTGAATCTTGTTTCTTGATCCATTCTGCCAGTCTGTTTCTTTTAATTGGTGAATTGAAGCCATTTACATTGATGGTTATAACTGACATATATTGCCTTATCTTTGTCATGATCTTTTCCTGCTGTTGGTTCCCTGATTTTCCCATTGGTTTAATTGTTGCCATGACTGGTGGTTTCTTTCTGTTATTGTTCTTGGAATTCTGATCATTTTCATCTCTGTCTGGAATATCTTTCAGTACCCTTTGTAGTGTTGTTTTGGTGGTCATGGATTTTATCAATTGTTCTTATCATGGATATATAATATTTCCCATTAATCATGAAAGATAGTTTTACAGGGTACATCAATCTGGGCTAGAAAGTGTTTCTTTCAGGTCATGAAATACTTTGCTACAAGCTCTTCTTGACTTGAGGGTTTGTGCTGAGAAGTCTTGCATGATTCTGATGATCTTTCTTTTATAAGTGATCTGTTTCTTTTCCCTCACAGCTTTTAATATTCTGTTCTTGTGCTGAATTTTTGAAATTTTGATTAGTATATGTCTTGGTGTAGTTTTATTTTGTTCATGGCTGTTTGCAGTTCTATATGTGTCATTTATTTTTATGCGTGATTCTTTATCCATGCTTGTGCAGTGTTCTGCCATTATTTCTGTGAAGAGTTTTTTATGGCATTTGTAACATCTCCAGCTGCCTCATTGACCCCATCCATATTATGTTATTCTTCTTTGCTTCACCTTGTAGCTTAGCTTATAGATTGATTTTTCATGGTCTCTTGCTATCCTTAAGATATCTTTCTTGTCATGATCACTAGCTGTAATTCTGTTTTCAAGATCTGAAATTCTGTCTTCTCCATTCTTTGTGTTGCATATAATGTCAATGGAGTTTTTAATCTCTTAGATTTGTTTGGATCTGTTTCATGGATTCCATTTCTTTCCTGTGTTGGTCTTTTTCTGTTTCCATTATTTTTCTAAACTCTATACTTTTATCAGTGTCTTCTCTAATATCTTTGATTTTAAGCATCATTTCTTTTTGTACCTGAGAGATTATTTTCTCTATAGCCTTTCCACAATTTTTTACTTCTGTTGCTGTCATTTCATAAATTTCCATTGTTTGACTTCCAATTTTGTCTATCTCAGTGTGTTCCAGGCTTGTTCTGGGTGGGTTTGTGGTCTGGGGCTGCATTTGCTTGTGCGTTGTGTCATTTTCTATTTTCTCTTTTTTTAATTTTATTTTGTTTTCTATGTTGATGCTTGCTGATTTCTTATTATAGATAGATTTGTCCCTGTATTGAGGCTTCCCTAGGACAAGTCTGTTCTTCAGGAATAACCTCGAGATATAGTTGGTTCTTTACACCTATCCCAAGAACCTACCTTCCCAATTTGTAAATGATGCAAATTTACTATTTGGCTCAGCACCCAATCTTTGGAAACTGGGCTCTGGTGATGATTACGACCCTATATAATCACGGTGTTATACAGGTGAGAAAAAGATTATAACATGTATTAAATCTTGGCTAAAGTGGTACAGTTAGTAATAACAATTGTTGCAAGTGCTGCTTAACTACTGGCAAATTATGGTAACCATTAACCTGCTATCTTTTGACCACAACAGCAACTATAAAGTTATATAACAAATTCAAACATATATTATGCACTTGAATGCAGTGATTTTCCCTTAGTGGAGTGATTTTTTCCTTCTTCAGAGGGTAGGGGGATCAAAATGGGTAGGAGACAGGATTAAGTGAGATCAAAAATAGTAGTTACAGAGTGAAAGAATGAAATAGTACATGAAGGAGTAATCAGAAAGTGAAGAGACAACATTTACTCAACTGAAAGTTTAAATTGGAGAAGTAGTTAGAGAAAGAAAGACAATCAACAGATTAAAATGAAAAAGAGAGGTATGAAACCTAAACAGTGAAAAAAAGAAGAAGGAAAAAGCAGAATGAAAAAGAAAAGAAAAGAAGCCAAAAAAAAAAAAGAGAGAGGACAGATAAAAAGTGGAAGAAAGCAAAAATAACCACAAAATACAAAACAAAACAAGATGACATCAACCAGACAGGAAAGGGATAGCCAATCAGGCAAACAGGGGAAAACAAAAGTATTAAAATAACTCTGGTGTTTACAATTCTGTGATAGTGTCCGTGTCAGATCCCAGAAATGTGTTGTGGATTCCAGCCAAGTTTGCCATGGGAATTGTGCTGGTTTATAGAGCTTATCTTGGTCTCTGACTGTTGGGACTGGGACTAGTTTTCTGTTGGTGGAGTTATTCAGAGCCCAACTGCTGGCTCCTCACTGCTGCTTCAGAGAATTCCAGGTTTCTGGTCTCACTCTGTCCTCCAAAGGCATGTGTGCATCCATGTGCCCAGGGCCAGCTGTCCTGTATCTCAGGGTTCTTTCTGGTCAGCCTGCCCGCCAAAGGCACATGTGTGCCAGTGCGCCTGGGGCCCAACTGTTCTGAGCCTCAGGGTTCTGGTTGGTCTGCCCACCAAAGGCATGTGTACTCCTGCATACCCGGGGCCTGGCTGTCCTGGGTCTCTGAGATACTCTTATGTGAAGTAAATCAGGCACATCAGTGTAACTATCACATTTTCTCTCTGGTGTGAGAAACAAAGTGTAAATAAGAGTCAAAATGTATAATAGATATTGTGAAATAGGACGTAATTGTTCAGAGTGGAAGGGGAAATGGGGTGGTGGCAGAGAAAAGAAAAAAAGGAGAAAAAAGGAAAAAAATGGAAACCTTTGTAAATAAGGAGAAGAAGAGGAGATGAACAGACAGAAGGAGAATGGGAAAAAAAGAACTAAGATATATGATGTACAGGTACAAATTCCCTATGATGAATGTGATCATCAAATGTATCTAAATTTTACCAATAAATTTAATCATTAAAAAATGAAATAATTTGGTTAATTCAAGCCAAACAGTATAGCTTTGGGATGTAAGGTCCCTTGCCTCTTTTCCTTATTCTAAACGGAGGACAATGCAGACTGGAAGCAAATATCACCAGCATGCACAGGGACAAGTGACCAGGAAGTTGTTCCCTCCCCAATATGCCACCAGTTTTTTTTGTTTTGTTTCCATGCCCTATAGTGGCTAACTGGAACCTCTAGTGACAAAAAGGTTAGGGGCTGCAGTGGCAGTGCTGTGGGTAGTGAGTGAAACAGCATAACTCCTACCCCACGATCAACAGGCACAAGTAAAGAACATGGATTGTGGATGCAGAATTCAAACAGCCTTGGGCTGGAAGTTAGTATTTCTCCTACCCTGCATCCAGTAGCACAGGCATTTTTGGTTACAAGGGATAATGATTGGGGGCTCAGCACTCCCCTTGTCCTGAGAACAATGGTGCAAAAACTGCCTTGGGTGCAGAGGGACAAGCAGTGGGAAGCAAGAATTCCCCAATTTATGCCCTGTGACCAGTGCATGAGAAGAGCTAGCAGTGTGGAACAGAGGAGGCTACACAAGGTCCAAGAGGGGTCCACTATACATGTTACTGAGAGCAGCCTCAGGCTGTGTCTGCCTGAGGGCACCACAACAGGAGTCAGCACAAGTGTTCATAAAATAATGGCAGAAAATTTTCAAAACATGAAAAAAGAGAAAAAAGTCACCTATAAAGGAAACCTATCACACTCACAACAGATTTCTCAAAATGAAGTCTTACATAAAGGAGAACTTGGAGTGAAGTAGTTCAAATCCTGAAAGAAAACTACCTCCAACCCAGATTGATGTACCTTGTAAAATTCTCTTTCAGAATTAATGGAATAATAAGATATTTCCATGGCAAAGAACCACTGAAGAAATTCATGACCAGCAAACCAGTTCTACAAAGTGTTCTGAAAGTACTTTAGAAAGAGATAATGAACACCACAATTCCTAGAAAACCAGTAGGAAGATCCCACTAGGCATAGTAGGCAATTAAACAGAGGGGAAAGAGGGAAACAACAACATGTAAATAATATGACAATTATAATTCAATGCATATGAGTTATAGGCATCAATATCAACAGTCTCAATACACCAATCAAAGAAACATACTGGCAGGCAGATCAAGAAACAAAGTCCAACAATTCACTGCATACAGGAAACACATTTAAATCAAAAAGAAATTCATAGACTGAAAGTCAAAGGATGGGAAGCTATACTCCATTCAGTAGTAACCTGGAAATAAGCAGTAGTAGCTATTGTAGACTTGCAAAATTGAATTTCATTCAAAGACTAATCAAAAAAGATTTTTAAAAAAGGTCACCACCCACCAGTTAGAAGACTAATCCAGGAGGAAAAGATAACAACTCTATATACACATGCATCAAATACCAGCACACCAAACTATATAAAAAATATTAATGGACATAAATTAAATAAACACTATACAATTGTCATAGGGGACTGCAATACCAAGCAGTAAGTGTAGCCATGAAGCAGAAGGTTTGGCGGGGAGGTGGGGAGTAAGGCTCTGTGGCTAAGTACAGGCAAATGACTGATTGGACTCTCTGGAGTTACACAGAAGGACTGGGGTTGGAACCAGTTCTGGCAGCAGATGTGGGCTGTCATGGACAATGGGGGTGATTCATCTGCCAAAGCAGAATTTGCAGGAAGAGTAAGTTCTTTTTTCAGAGCAGGAAACAACAGTTTGATTTCATTTTAACTCTGCAATCAACAGAAAAACCCTCTTAAAATATCTTGGGCTTGCAGTTATGGACCTTGGATTTAGACTAGCTAGACCCCATTTCTGACTCCCTAAGTGTGTGTGGTGTACCTTTGAACAGACAAGGTTGCAACAGACAATGGGTGGCTGCCCCCTCAGAGAGAAGCCATTCAGATGCCTGCCTGGCTGCATACCTCTTGGCAACCTTCTCCATCCAGACTATGGAGAAACTCGTGTAGAATCTGCATTTTGTCCTTTTTTAGATGCGTCCATGGAGCACAGTGATTGATTGGGATAGGGCCCAATTAACCACTCTAGTTTGGAGAGGAATCCCTTCTTTTCACCATGGAGCACAGATGGAACAGTCTATTACTTTTGCAGTCTGCTACAAACACTCACACAATCATTCAACAGACATTCAGAGGTTAAACATTCCAACCTTCTTCTCTCAAGGGTGGCCCTGACTGATGAGAGATGATCAATCCCTCCTTCTGCTCCAGCTGAGAAGAACTGACAAGCAAACTGACTGAGGTACCCCTGGGGGTCTTACCTTATCCAATGGCCAGACAAGACTGCATCATTTCCCCTCCTTTGGGTTCAGTGGGCAACTAGCATTGAGCAAGGGCCTCTGATCCAAGCCTCTGAGGGGACTCAGAGAAATCTTGAAGACACACCTTATCATCAAGGAACCCAAGAAAGATCTCTGCTCCATATGCTGAACCCTAGCCAGTGACCTAAATGGCTAGTACAGCTGTTCCAGGTCAGGTAACCAAAATGTTATGGCAAACTGGAACTGGGAAAGGAGAGATACCCAAGAAGGTTTGGAGGCAGTGAAGAGCTTTACTCTGGTAGACCTGACTGTGATTGCTGCCAAAGAAGTCAAGCCCTGAAGGCTCATGTATGGAGGGTTATATGGGGTAGAAAAGTGGAAGTAAAAAAGCAGAGTGTTCATCAATTGGGGATTGGTTCTTACAATATGCATCATAGTGACCAGCCATGCATCATAGTGAATAACCATTTCTAGGAAGCAGAAGTAACAGGGACTGTAACAGGAACTGAAGTAAACAGGAGGTCACCTGGGAAACTAACAGAAACTGAAGTATACTGGCTGGCAGGGGATTTTCTGCTCTACTAGTTCCTTGCCTCTTCTTGAAAACCTAAAAGGATTCAAGTCCACTGGAAGATGAAAGCCCATCCTGGGACAGAAAAAATTGCAATCTGCACCAAGAGAGTGGAATACCGTGAAAGAGCACAGTAGCAGAGAATGAATGTTGACTGTCCTTTAAAAAAAATTTTTTTGAGATAGAGTCATGCTATGAAGTTCAGGCTGGCTTTAAACTCACTATGTATTACAGGTTGGCCTCAAATTTGAGGTGATCCTTCTGCCTCAGGTTCCCGAATACTTGGATTTCAGGCATGCACTACCACACACAGCTGATCATTCTTTTTGTATCCCAGCTTCTCAGACTGACATCAGCTTTAGGCCACCCATCAAAAACTTTGCTCTTGTAAGAACTTCATGTGCAGGACTTTGGGTACATCTGTCCTGGAATTTTGTAATAAACAGGTCATACTTACTTGCCCAGCTAGCTTTGCCATGCCCTACTCTCCTGCCTCAATACCAAAAAGAAAGTAGTGAATGTGGAAGAGTAGAAATCTTGTACATACAATAAACAAATTGCAGAAAGACAAAAAGTATTGAAGCAAGCAGACTTTCACATAGAGAAATGGGATTAGAAAATAATGGACATGTCAGAAACCAAGGAAAAAAAACAACATAGGTTTCTAAAATCAATGAAAGTGAAGTAAGACAGTATAATGAAGATAGGTAGAAAGGATACAAATAAATCATAATTTTAAAAATGAATACTACAGCTTTTGGGCACAAGTCCAGTTTAAAATTTTCTTTTATTTCCCCTAGAACACAATAAACCTGGGCAAATACTTTCCGCCAACAAATAAGTTCAGCATTCCCTTTTTACTTGCAGGTGGCCTTCCACATGTAAATATTTCACCAGTGAAATAAACTTTTCCTTATGAATAAGCCATTGCTTTTGTGAGGGTGGGCCACACTTTCCCAAGACCCAAGAGGAAACTTCCTATACATTTGCAAATTCCACAAATTTCTACCACCAGAAACAACTATATCCAGTTTCAAACTATCATGCATCTCTCTGTCTTGAGGGCCAACACTATTTCTTTAAGTGTATAACTTTAAATTTCTGTCTAAGAAATTCCTTTATGTCTCTTACTGATGGATCCTAAAAATTCTTTTTTCACAATGGGAATCACTGAATTTGTTAGTGAGGTTCTAGGATACTGTGGACTCCTTCTAGAGATTCTTCCCAGGTTCTAGTTGTGTTGAGCAAAGAAATGTAAAGGAAACAAGGTAGCAAGATTTTATGTTTATTAAAAGGTAGGAAAAAATACTCGCTGAAGAGTTAGTACAGGACAATTTAAAGTAGAAAAAGAATTACACTCTGCAGAGTGAGCCACTGGAAAAAAGGACAGTGACCATTAGACCAATGACCACCATATTTTATATTCCCCAATATGACATCAGGTCTAGGTTGTCCTATCAAAAACCTGCTTGATATTGTGTAAGACTGTAGGGACAGGAGGCATTGTATGTAGGAAAAAGATAGGATGAATGCCTTACTGAACATTATTAAAAATTAATAAGACAGCTTCAACCTCTGCAGACAGACTCCAGCAATTAAAAGGGCAAAGGCAGCTAGATTCTGAGGAATTAGAAAGACAAAGAGAAAGAACTAAGGACCAGGAGGTTCCCAGGTAGTGCAATTAATATAAAAAGTGAAAACTTTCCCTTTACTCAATCCTTAAACCTAAAGTACCTGTCCGTAAGGGCCCTACCAATAATCTTATTGATATAGGGGACAAAACTCCAAACCTACTAGATGTCCCATGAGTTCATGTTCTCTAAAATCAAAGAATTTAGGAACAATAGAGGTTAAGAGCAGAATATATTTATTGAGAGAAAGAAAGCTTCTGTCTGAGAGAGAGACGGAAGGGGTCCTGACTGGGTTGCCAAAGACACTGTCATTTCTAGGGACTTTTTTTTTTTTTTGTATCGGCAATCAAACTCACAATCTCGCGTTTGTCAGGCAGGTGCTTTCACCACTGAACTAAATCCCTGGCCCTAATTTACATGGTCTCACTATGCAGTTCAGGCTGGCCTTGAACTCACTTTGTAGCCCAGGCTGGTCTCAAACTCACAATGATCTTCTTGCCTCGGCCTCCCGAGTGCTGGAATTAAAGCTGTGGGCCACCACACCTGGTTTTTTTCTAGGGACTTTCATAGAACAAAGTCATGAGGTAAAATGGGTCCAGGGTGGGGAAAAATAGGAACTTGCAAGTGGGTATGAGGTGGGACAGAACTATAGTCAACCAATAAGATTATGAGTATAATTGGTCAGGTAAAATTGATTAAATCAGGATCAAATGGGAAGGTCAATCACGTAGCAAGCAGGCATGAATACAGAATAGGGTCTTTGCTGGTAATGGCACCTTCTGGCTTCCTAAATGTGATTGATACCTTTTTAGGCTGTCAATCCCTGATATTTATACTTAGGGTGTGGCTGGATTTGTTTTGCCTTTTGTTTTGAGAGGTGCCTCTACCCTCCAAGGTTGCAAGATACCTGGTTTTCTGCACTGGCTCCTTCAAGGACCTAGCCTTGTCTGACTGCCTATAACATTTCTATCTAACTCAGCTGTCTGTAACATTATCCTCCATCAAGGACAGGGAAAAGATTGCATGGCCAGAAAAAATCCAAGGTTACAATGAAAGAAAAGTCAGAAAGCTAATCAGATTCCAGGAGCCTATATGAGACAAGGATCTCAATAAAAGGAGCTGCAGATAAGAAATCCATAAGTTATTCCCTTTTTAATATGCCTATTCTCTCTCTCGTTTTCCCCTTTTCCTACCTTCAAGTAAACTGTCTTATTTTACTTTAAACTGTTTCTTTAGTTCTTTTACCAATGCTGGGTTTAGGAATACCCAGAGCTGTGTGTTCCAGCAGAGCATGGCATGACATGGCAGAGCAGTGGCTTGCTCTCCACCCCTGGGTATCACAGCATGGCATAGCATGGCATGGTGTACAGCCCTACATGGATATTACATTAACTGGTGCATTGAGCCAGGAAGGACAAGGCTGCATCTCTCTAATTGTTTATTGGACTGAGTTTTATGATACCATTGGCTACTGGAATAGCAGAAGGGTGGTGCTCACTCACCAGACACAGCATCTACATGAACTCAAAGGCATCAAAAGAAGACACCTGAATACCATAAGTGACCAGCCCTAGGGACTTTAGTCACAGGTTAGCTGGGACCAACCTTTTAGGCTTGCCCTGTATGGGATAGGCTATAAGAACCCTAGCTTTCAAAAAGTACATATTTTGGCTTCCACTGAGCTTGTATTGGTGGTTCTGCTGGTTTGGGACTACAGACAAAATGTAGTGTTAGAGTTCTACCTAGTGGCTTTGACACTGACCCACATGTGAACTTCTGACATGCTGTAAAATGGATCTTTTTGTGAAACACAGTTCATGTCTAGGAAATATAAATGCCTTTTAATGAATCACAGGACTCCAACTGCTAGTTAAAAGGCAATAGGCTGGCAACCATTGTTAGACTCGGAGGACAGGTTTCACTGCTACAGTCTGGCCTGATGTGCCCTCTATGTCTAAGAGGGGAATGTCAAGACTGTACTACTTCAGTTTAATTTCCAGTTTGATATTCCTCTGGTGAGGAGAAATTTTCTATTTTGCTTATCTTTTACACCCACCATTTCCTACCACTCGTGCTTTCCTTTTTTTTTTTTTTTTTTGGAGGCATGTTTTTGCTAAAGATTAGAATGAGAACCCCTAAAAGGTTTTAGTTAACCTTTCTCTCCTTTCCAACAACTGAGACTCTCAAATTGAGTCCTTAGAAAAATGAGCACTTTTTCATAAAAGTGCCAAAGATGGAAATGACATTTTAGATGAGAAACTCATATCCCAACTCTGGATCAGATGAGACTTTTGAATGTTGCTCATCCAGGAAGACACATGAGAACATGTATAGTCCATTTTGTCCTGAGCACAGTCTATCTAATGGCCATGGGAGACTGAACCTGAGACTCAATAGAAAGAACCATCTCTTAGGTTACACTAGAGGGAGCTATTTCCATAAACTGCACATATGAACCAAAACACATACAATTTAAAGGAAGGATTTCTAAACTACTTTTTCGGCTCCCTTTCTCAACTAAAGGACATAAACTCAGTCTGCTTGAGAACCATGGCTCCCCTCTTTTGTGTGACTGGGATCATGGACTGAGCCATGCAGCTACAAGTGCTGTATCAGGTATTGATACCACCCTGGGGTGTTGGTGTGGCCTATGGACTTAAGCCTAGAAGTTCAATGGCTCGCTCTTTCATTCTCACTTTCTCACCCAACTACTGTCAGAAAAGACCCAAACCTTCTTGCTTTCTTCTTCTCCTCCTAGTTCTGGTTCTCATATCAGGGGAGGGGGGGACTGATGAATGTGCATTTGCTAATATGTAATTTGTGATTGCTAGGCAATAGTTACAGAATTTAATCTATTAGTTTCTTAAGTCAGTTTGAGTAAAGCTTAGCCAGTACTGCTGTAAAGGGAAATCGCCTAGGTGACTACATAGAAAATCCAAAATGTCCAGGATACCTCTTTGTCCTAGGTCCCAGGGCCAAGATTTCTTTTAGACTATTGCCTGTCTCTATTTCCTGAAGTGAGAGTTTACCTCCACAGACTAGGATTTTTCAGTATCCTTTTTGTCACTGTTCACTCAGGGATAATTGGGACACTGATACAAGGGCCTGGATAAATTCACTCATCTCCTCCATCCCACCTTCCATTTATTGTGTCACCAACACACTATCCCTAACAAATCAGTTAGAAACCAAAAAACTTTAAATCCATATGAGCAGTGTGCTTGTGAACCTCTATTTTTACTCTATATTTTAGAGCTTCTTGATTCAGCATCTTGGGATTTAATTAAGGATCAGGGACAAAAGGCCAGGCTGCCCTCAGCCATTTGGTCTTATATGTGCTTGTATGTCTATCTGTCTATCTGTCTGTTTGTCTGTCCAATTTGGTGCTGATGACCAGTTGCAGTGCCTACAACTATTTTGTTTGAGTTCACCAATTTCTTTGTTTCTCTTTTTTGATTTTATTAATATTCATGGAAAATGATTTTCATAGCTTAAAATATTCGTCAGCCAGTCAAAATGATGTTGAGACTGATTTTAACAAATGCAATGGCTATTATTGTCCGTGTGTAATAATTCGGGAGTCTGTCAGTGGTCAAAAATAGTGTGTTAAATTTTATGATCCAGTTCTCATAGACCATCTGAAAATTTGTTAAAATAACTTAATGGGAACCCCTTAGGTTTAAGGAAAACACTGCCCAAGACCCCCTTTGTTGAATAAATAAGTAGCTGCATGGAAAACACTTATTCCAGTTATCATCCTTGAATGAGAACCTTAGTAAATTCTATAGCCTTATGGGAGACAAACCCGAGTGAACATTTCTAAATATGTTATTATAATATGTTTACATTGGTTGTTATCAAACGGATAAGTTCTCTGTGGGTAGAACAATAAGGTTTTCTTGTTAAAATATACTCTGGATACAAAACTTAATTAAGGGACAAAGGTTTCCATATAGCTGTGATGCTCCTTGCTGATTTCATGGTGTACTAAATGTATTCAAAGTCTTCTAGATGGACAGATTTTCAATGGTATAAAACTAGAGTTGTTTATGGTTGTAAGCTTTTTTCTCCTAGACTCAGATATCTGCCTTTCTCTTACTTGTGTTCCATCTACTTGTGATAAGTGCTATGTGTCAAGTCAGCATGAGGTCATTGGCTGAATGACAATTTTCTTTTTTAAACTTTATGTGATGTGTATGTTATGTATATGTCACTACACTTAGAGATGATCAAGCACTAAGCAGTACATTAATAACTTATAAGGTACCCCTATAGGCAGGTACATTCTTCTTCAATGGCACCCTATTAAAGGGTAACAAATTAGGTTGAAGTTTTTTTACGTCATCTAATACCTTGTAATTAGACAAGGCTGACTAACTAAAAAGCTATTTTTTACTGGAATGGATATTCAGATGTGTTTCAATGATAATAGTGTCATCATTATTGTCATGTTGGGGTGCTGTGTGTCCCTAGATGTCAAGTTTTCTCTTTCATCATGATTGTCATGTTGAGGTACTGTGTGGCCCTTGATCTAGGTTTTTCTCTGTAAAGCTTTATAATTTTTTCCTGTTACAAAAAGACTAAAGTATGTGGTCTAAGGACTACTTAAAGAAGGATTCTTATGGGAGAATGTCAGCCCCTATTGTATTCCTATCATTGGAGTCAGGAGAGGGCCTAAAGGATATGGATTGGTTCAGGACCTGCACCTCTTTGATGAGGATTTCATGTCTCTACACCCAGTGGTGCCCAATCCTTACACTTTATTGTGCAGATTCCAGTCTCAGTTAGCTGCTTTTCTGTCTTAGATTTTTTTAAAGTGCTTTGTTTTGTGTTCCTCTGTGCCTCAGAGAAGTTCTTTGCCTTTAAAAGTCCACTAATGGGGGTGAAACAATTAACCTGGATAGTCCTCCCCTGGGGGTTTCAAGGTAGTCCCCATCTTTTTGACCTAGCCCTAACACAAGGCCTGCTAGAATAGAAAATGAGAGCATCATCCTCTTACCTCATGTAGATGCTCTGATTATCTGTGCAGCTACAGAGACCCAGTTATAGAAAGAAACTGAGTCCCTTCTTAACTTTCTCCCTCCTGAGGTTACAAAGTGACCCAGGAAAGGGTTCAAATCTTTCATTCCTAGATCACCTATTTAGGGATGCTCCTTTTTCAGGGCAAAAAGGGGTATTAAGTCCAGAGAAAATTCAAACCTTTCTAGACCTCCCTTTGGCAAGACATTTCAAACAGCTGAGAATCTTCCTGGGAGTGACTGGGTTTTGCAGAATTTATATTTCAAGTATGTTAAAAAGACCAGGCCCCACTTATCAGCCCTTAGAATTAAGGAGACCCAACCCTTAGATGTCCTAACAACAGCTCAAAGGGATCTTGTGCAATTGTAAAAGATGAAGGTTGTTTGTATATTCCTGATCATTCCATAACATCTCCATGGTTGTTCAAGATATTAAATGACAGGTTAATGCCATGTCAGATACTAAATGTCCCTGGACTTTTTCCATACCCTCTTTGTGGGAGGACATCACTGGCTCTTCCCAGTGAAAACAACTATTGGCCATATTAGTAGTCTTCCTGAATTACTGTTTGGCCCATATGTGTTTAACTGGTTCCTTGCCTTTGTCTCCTCCAGGTGTAAGTTATACACTTACCCAAGATGAAAACACCTGATGTATACTGAGGGTCTTCTATATAGGCCCTCTAGAGAATGTCTGACCAAAACTCTGACCAACTCCAGCCAAAATTAGCCAGAGTGGGGCGCCACACGGCGCCAGCTTGCATCAAGGGAGATCTGATCCGCCTTCCGGGGATGGGGGCTCCGCCGCCCCGGAGGAGAACCAGAACCGGTCCAACCGGACCGCAACTTGCTGGGACCGTGAGGCACCGGCGCGCAGGCTCAGACTCAAGGACATCCCCCCGCCCCGTAAGCAAGCTGCTGGCTCTGAGGTCTGGCTAAATTGATGGCAACTAAGGTACATAAAGCAACTAGACACTAGTGTTTTTTCATAGATTTTGCAGGCCTCTGAACGGCACCCTGAATGTCTCTTTGTATGATAACAGTAGGCAATGTTGCAGACACGGGGGATTCTCTTCTGTCTGATCTTCGAGGCCCAATGTG